>CBVK0103778970.1:0-10440 GCA_900067695.1 Picea abies
ATCTTAATTTGTGTTACATTCTTGTTCATAGAATAAATTAGATTTTGTTGCTAAAATAAGACTAGCTACAGAATCAGCAGATTCTGTAGCCAGTCTATTCTTATTCAAAAATTGAAAAATATTGGTTAAATGTATATCTGAATTTCTTTATTTCATCTTTTCTTTCAGGATATCTGGCAGTTTATGGTGACCAAGTGATATGAATCATTTTTGGCTTATTAGCCATATCCATGACTCATTTTTTGTGTAAACAAGAACAAACTCTTTTAGTTTTTAGAGATTTAGTGTGATATAGGGTGGTTATATTTTCCTCTATTTTGTAATCAGTAGATCATTGTGGAGATTTGATCTTATCCCACAAGATAAGACAGATAGATTTTCTAAACCCTTTAAAAACTCATGTTTTTTGGAAATCAAGTCATCTTGGCTTGGGGTGGAAGGTGGTCAATTTATTCACGAATTTGGACGGAACATATATTTACATTTTGGCGTTAGCTCTCTGTAAATGTTGTTTTCATTTATGGTTTGTTTATCCTGATCAATCAATAGTTGTTGATAGCTTTTGTCTTCAAAATTAATTATGGCATTGGGAAAACTTCTCCAAAATATCGTCCATGTTTTGATGCTTCAGATATTAAAAAGAATGATCATTCGTTCAACCCAAATGATAAGATTTTTATTTAATTTTGTTGAATGATTAAAAGAATGTTGTTACGATTAGATTTATCTTAAATGTAATTGCTTGCAATCACAAATATCACAGCAATTAATTGCATCTCATCGTTCTGTCATTAAAATTCAACAGTCAATATATTGTTTTGCATTTATTCCGAACAGTTTCAAAGTTCATTGCAGGTTTATCTCTTGGACAGGTTGGATGGATATTCTATGATCTTAAAGATGTTGGATGCATGTCGATTATCTCATTAATAGGTTAGTTTATTTCTTTTTGTCATTTGTTTGTTTTTGAAACTCTAATATATGGTCTGGCTTTGCCTGCCCACATACTCCTGTTTCACAGTATGTTTTTCTATTTAATCTTAGATTAATAAAGAGAAAAAAAAAATAGCTTATGTTCTTTCTTTATCATCTTTTGTTAAATCAACCATCTTCACATAGATTTTCGTGAGTTTAGATTAAAACTCGCAACTTGTATATCATGCACATAAATAAGATAGGTAGATCTGTTGTTTAAATACTATCTACAATAGTTATATATATTTATGTACATATACATATTAAGTGGTTATTTAATAGTTAGCTCTTTTATTTATTTTATTTGTTTCTTCTAGGACTTTTAGATTGGCCAACAGAGCCATTAAACCCATCAGAATGAGTTATACCAAATGGCTTGGGTTATTTAGACAACCCTGGACTGGACTTGTTCTTCCAATTGACAGACGATCATTTTTTCCCGTCAACAAATGGCACTAGAAGGAGGGCCTGAACATGATTGATGGCATGTAGAGGTTGCAAGACTTCTCCCCCACACACCCACTCCCCTGTAGTAACAAGAAGTCGTTCTGATGACAACGTTACTTCTCAAACAGCAACCACCTCAAACAAAAATCCACAGATTATCGTTGAGCCAGTAACACCAAACCCTCCAGGGTTTGACGTACAAGAAATTGTTCGTCAATCACTTATGAGGACACACAGTGCTTTGGCCCGTATCAGAAAACCAGATCGGCCACTGAATCAACCCTTAGATTTCTCTGATATCAGGGAACAACTTGAAGGCACTGGTCACATCCTACTGATCCAGATCACATCCTCACTCCTACAGTCAGAGGATCTGGTATCCCACCCTCGCCACCTCTTTCATCCCCTTCCTCTTTGGGAGAAGAATCATCCGATGAAAGTAGTTCTTCATCTCAGTCTCCAACACCACCTACGCCCATGGTGAATCCAAACAATCTCTCCAGGTCCTGGCTTGATCAAGATGCTATGGCCATACCTGGAGCTCATCATCCTTTGCCTAAACATCCGAAGAAATGGCTCCCTAAATTCGATCCAGATTCTAAGAAAATCACTAAGGATCACATAAAAAAATTCATGCTAACCATTAGACTCTAAAACATAGAACACGAAGATGTAGTATGTATACTTTTTTCGTATACGTTCGAAGGCAATGCCTCTATGTGGTATTTTTCCCAACAACCCCACACCATTGTATCTTGGAATAAATTCGAGTCCTTTTTCCTCGAGAAATTCGGAGATGAGAAATCTCCTGAAGTCTTAGTCATGGAACTCTCCATCTTAAAGATGAACTCTAAGGAAAAAACAAAAGATTTTAATCAAAGGTTTCTCACGTTAAAAATTGAATCCTTGTTGATTCAATGCATGCTGAAAATCTTATCGTTGCATACTACACCAAAGCTCTACACCATAATATAGCAATTTGGGTAAAAATGTCTAAGAAGGCAATGTTATTGGAATCCTTTGAGGAGGTAAGAAAAATTGAGAAAGATATTCTAAGCCTAAAGGACAATATCAGTAATGAGGCAGAGATTACCCCATCTTCCAAGAATAAATTAGAAATACTTCCTAGACCTCCCCAAACCAAAACTCAATCAGGGAGTTTAGATCTGGAAAGTTTACAAAAGGTCGTTCAAAAATTGTCAAATCAAGTTGTAGATTTAAGGAGATCAGCTAAAGAAGCTTCTTCAAGTAAAGGATCTTACAAACCCCCTTTTAGAAAACCTTTTTCCTCAAACTAGCCCAACTTAAATTCTGAAGGCTTTAACTTAGAAAGCCTACAATATGCTATACAAACAATCCTTGAAGCACATGATAACTTAGTTCCCCCCGAGATTTCTGAAGACATGGTTGAACAAGAAACAGTGGAAGAGGATGAATCCTCTCCCAACATCTTCGGGCATTTTCCAGACAATATCTTTCAAGCCAATTTTGAAACAGTTCATCCTTACAATACTAGAAGCAAAACCTAAAATAAACCCTCTTCTGAAATTGGAACTAATGTGCCCCAAAAACAATTTAAGTAGACTGAAACTAAAAAAAATTCAACAACCCCAAGTTTAGAATATGATTTGATTGAAGACCTTAAGAAACTTAGAGATAATATTTATGTTTATGAATTATTGAAATTCCCTTTTCTTCTGCAAAAGATGCTTCAGAACATTGCGGAAAACAACAAAAAAAACAATCTGAAATTGGCAGAAATCAACCCTAAAACACCTTAAAAGGTCCCTGCTAAAACAACACTAGAACTCTCGAATAAAAGAGACCTTGTTGTAAAAAGTGTAACAAATGTAGATAAAATAATTCCAGGGACTACAACTAAAAACCAACAAAGTCCTGTTGTCAATACTTGTAAAAATGTCCCACCTTTTTTGTTGACCTTCAAAATTTTCAATAGGAATGTACATAATTGTATGGTAGATTCTGGTGCATCATCAAATGTAATGCCTTGGTCTGTCTACCAAAAAATCAATGCCGAAGTTCAACCTTCCAGCCTGAAAATTATTCAGCTTGATCGAACTAGCGTTAAAGTGATAGGTGAATTAAAAGATGTATTTATTAGGTTATCCTCTAATCCTAAATTTCACCAAATTATTGATATCATTGTCGTTGACATCCCTGAAGTATATGGCTTATTTTTAAGCAGGGATTGGTCCGAACAATTGCATGGCTACTTTGCAATAGATTGGTCCCATTTTTGGTTGCCAGATAATATAAAGCCTAACAAAATTAAGATCAATCGTGAGAGTTACCTCAAGCTCACCGTGACCGATTTAAATGACGCTAATGAACCATTTATGGCTTCTGCTAATTCACCTGAAATGTAGGGAATGAACACCTTTTTCGGTAACTTCATGGCAGAAACTTCTATCATTACTAACCCAGAACATCAATCGGAACTCATGACATTCACACAGTCTGCAGTTCTTCCTAATGTGTCACATACGATTGATGAGGCTCACATATGGTCTCTCTACTTTGATGGATCCAAATCTAAAGAAGGAGCTGGTGCAGGATGTGTGATCATTGACCCAGCAGGTAACAAAAATTTGATCGATTGCTGATTAGAATTTGAATGCACAAACAACACGGCTGAATACGAGGCACTTCTACAAGGACTCAGAAAGGCACTAGATTTGAAAATACAGAATTTAATGGTATTCGGCGATTCAGAAATTGTGGTCAGGCAGGTAAGAAATTCCATTCATTGCCTATCACCACACCTGAAAATTTATCAAGTTGAGGTATGGAATCTAATGCACAAATTTTCTGCATTTAACATTAAATCCATTCCAAGATTAAATAATTATGAGGCAAACTTGTTAGCTAATGTTGCTTCCAAAATTTTTCCCGCAGAAGGCCTTTCTCCGAACGCATTTTCGATCGATTTGTTGTTCAGACTATCAGTCCCAGACAACATAACTAACTAGAGAGTGTTCGATGATGATCAACATATCATCAATTTCCTACACATGGAAGACACTTTTCGAGGTGTGGTTATCGATGAAGGCACCCATGATGAAGACCTCCACAATTTTACGGTAATATCAGACCCAAGGTCTCCCGAAACGATATCAGATCTAGTAAATTCTATCTCGAAATCTATGGTAAGATTAGAAAAGTTTTATGATTTGCATGACAAATTCAAAAAATCGTTAAATTGTAAAACAAATAGTTCTTCCTTGACCCATGAAAAGGTAAATCTAGGAACTAAAGATAATCCACAATGCATCAATTTAGGAACAGGATGTTC
Organism: Picea abies; assembly: GCA_900067695.1. Taxonomy (NCBI): domain Eukaryota; kingdom Viridiplantae; phylum Streptophyta; class Pinopsida; order Pinales; family Pinaceae; genus Picea; species Picea abies. Next base: position 4,736 of record CBVK0103778970.1, read on the forward strand.
TGAGCATGGTTAATCAGCCTTTATAAAATTATTCAAATAATTTAAGGATGTCTTTCTTGGACATATGATGACCTAAAAAAATTTGAACCTAACATTATACAACACATCATTCCCATGAAACCCCAAACTCAACCTTTTCAATAGAAGTTAAGAAATATGCACCCAAAACTTGAACCAATGGTCAAGAAGGAACTAAACAAACTATTGAATGCAAAGATAATTTTCCCAGTAAGGCATACATAGTGGGTTTCTAACCTTGTCCCCGTGAGGAAGAAAAGTGTTGAAATTCGACTATGTGTCGATTTCCGAAATTTAAACCGAGCATCTGACAAAGACAACTACCCTGTTCCTCCAATGGAACAAATTCTCCAGCAGGTATCTAGTTCTGAAATATTGTCGCTACTAGATAGGTTTTCAGGGTACAAACATGTCCTCATGTCTCCTCCAAACTAGCTGAAAATCACTTTCCGTACTCCATGGGGTACCTACGCTTATAGAAAGATGCCCTTTGGTCTTATAAATTCTGGTGCCACTTTCCAGAGAGCGATGGATATTGCTTTTCGTGGTCTAATCAATCAATCTATAGTGCTCTATCTCGATGATGTCACTGTTTTCTCACAGAATAAGGGAGATCATTTAGCCCATCTGAGATCTTTTTTACAACAATGTCATAAGTAGGGCAACTCTCTAAATCCTAAAAAAATTGTCTTTGTAGAGGAACAAGGCAAGTTTATTGGATTCATAGTATCCAATGACGGGATGATCATTGACCCCGAAAGGACTCAAGTCATTTCAAAACTCCCTCCTCCCTCTTCCAAAAAATTTATGCAATCCTTTCTAGGTCAAATAAATTTTGTCAGAAGGTTCGTCCCAAGTTTCTCGGAAATGGTGAGGCCATTACAAAACTTAATAAAAAATGATGTGCAATACCATTGGGGACCTCAAGAAAGTCAAGCTTTTGACTCAATCAAAAAATACATAGTGGAGGCTCCATCCCTAATAAGCCCTAACTTTTCACGAGATTTCACTCTTTACACGTTTGCCTCTGATCGATCTTATGTCATTGTGCTAACCCAAAAGAATGTTGAAAACAATGAGGTTCCCATTACCTTTATGAGCTCAACCTTTAAGGGAGCAGAGCTTAATTATCCAGCTGTAGATCAGAAGGCTTACGTTGTTTTTAAATCAGTAAAACATTTTCGATCATATCTACTAAAATCTAGAACTAAAGTCATTGTTCCTTACCCTGCTGTCAGAAATTTGTTAGTACAGAAAGAACTGGGTGAAAAACAAGCAAACTGGGTGACATCCTTACAAGAGTATGACCTTGAGATCACCCCAGTGCAAATTGTTAGAGGCCAAGGTCTATGTAAATTAGTTGTTGATTCAGTTGAAGAACAACAAAGTCAAACTGATATGTTAATTGAAGATCAACATAATCAAAGTCAAATCTGTTGTGTACAAAATCCTACCAATCCTTGGTATGATGACATTAGGTTTTATCTAACACATGGTTCATCTCCTTGTCACCTTGATCCAAAAAAGAGGAGAGCATTGAGATTAAAGTCTGCACCTTTCCATCTTGTCAATGGTATATTATTTCGCAAATTTTTTGATGAAATCCTTATGCACTGTCTCGCAAGAGATGAAGCAGATAAAGTCTTATCTGAGTTGCATGCAGGAGAATCCAGTGGGCATTTCGGTGGAGACACTACTTCCCACAAAGTATTAATGGAAGGGTATTATTGGCCCACGCTATTTAAATATGCCCATACATTATGCCGCAAATGCGTAATCTGTCAAAAGGCTTCAGGAAGAGTACAAAAGACAACATTCCCGCTGCATCCTGTCTCGGTAGATTTCCCTTTTTAGAAATGGGGTCTTGACATCATTGACCCAATTAAACCCACCTCCTCGCAGCAGCATAAATACATCATTACAACAATAGACTATTTTACTAGATGGTCTGAGGCTGCACCATTAAAAGTGGTAAACACCAATCAGGTAATGTCTTTCCTTAATTCAAACATCATTACTCGATTTGGTATTCATGAATGTTTGATTTTCAATAATGCTTCCTATTTCTCATCCCTTGATATGTGTGTCTTTGCTTTAGAAAAAGGAATAAAACTGAAATATTATGCCAGCTATTACCCCCAAGGAAATGGTTTAGCGGAATCGAAAAACAAAAACCTGATCAAGATTATCAAGAGGAAAGTTTTCGAAAACCACAAAAACTGGCACAACGCACTTTTCAATGCAATATGGGCTGATAGGGTAACCTTGAAAAATGCTATTGGTAATTCCCCCTTCTTTCTTGTTTATGGAAGGGAAGCAATTCTTCCTCCACATGTTTTGCTTCCCTCTCTTCAACTATCCCAGAAAGTTCAGGAAGAAGATTGCCCTCCCTTGGAAAGTCAGATTAATGCTTTGTTGAAGTTAGAAGAGGTAAGAGCTCAAGCGAAACAAAAACTTGATCAACATCAACATATTGTTAAAAGATGGTTTGATTTGAGTTCTACCTCGGATAGGAATTTTGAGGTAGGTGATCTTGTCCTCATGTGGGATAAACCTCATGAGGGGAAAGGCGAACATACAAAGTTCCAAAACCTGTGGTTGGGACCTTTCTTAATCGCCGAAAAACTAGGTCCTAGTTCTTTCCACTTGCAGAATTTAGAGGGACAGCCAGACACCTTTCCAGTGAATGGCCACGCTCTCAAGAGGTATTTTGCTTGACAAATCCTAGATACACCTTTTATACATATCTTTTTTGTTTTGGTTTTTCTTTTCATTTTTTTATTATTTTTGTTTTGGCCTTATCGTTCAAACATGTATGTATTACAGTCTAGTTCAAAAGGGAGAACATAATGCTTCATCTTTAAACAACTGTCAAGGACTATCGGAGCATCAACTGTTGTATTTTCTTAAGAAAAACATAGACTAGTTAAAGATGATTTTTTGTCGAGAATTGATTTTTGGTTTCAATTTGCATTTGAGAGAAAACACGACTATCATTAAAATCTCTTTACGTTGTCCCTTCTTTTAAGAAAGAAAATCAAGGATGCCTTCCTTTCCTCAAAAAAATAGTTTCATCAGTGAACTATTTTTAGACCATGATGAAGGTTAGAAAGAAAAAATTAAAAGAGCCAGAAAATAACAAATGCGCCAAAGACTGAAATTTTCAGCATCACCCCGCTCTTCTGAATATCTATAAATTATATCAATAATTCTCACAAGAGTTGTGGGAAGTGCTTACAAACCCGTTGGGATATTGAATAGGTCTGCTGGCAACGGGTTAATGCATGCATGATGCCAAGACAAATTCGTCTGGGTACTGAACGGGCCCGCTGGTAGCGAATCGATGTCAGGTTAAAGAAAATTCTCAGGTAAAATTCTTTTTTATCATAAGCATCCTTCATTCTGATTTGAAATTTATTGGACAGGATAGAGGCGTCAGAGTGGGTTAATTGACATCCCTTTCAAGGCTATGGACACATGCTAGCAGCAATGGCCCTATTAACAACATTGGATCCATTAACTTAAACATCGTGGCTTTCATTTGTGAAGTCTTTCACCAGATTTCATTTTTCAACGAAAGATATCTTAAGCTGGACCACATAATGATTATAAAAAATGCTCAAATGTATTTTACTTGTTCTTTGATTTGAAATCATTCAAACATTTCTAACCTGAACTCATCAGTGATACAGAGATAATTGCTTCTCCCAGCAAGTCGCCATTGTTGGCAGCCCTGCATATTTTCAACTTTTTAAAGCATCAAATAATAAATTACGTAGCTGCCTACCTGGGGTCATACGATTTTTGTTCTTCATAAGCAATTTTTGAAACTACAAGTGTGATCTTTCAGTTATTCCTAGTGTTTTCATTTTCATGCTTTGTTCATGACTGAAAGAATGAATGAAGCATCAAAACCTATGATTGTATTACCGCTTTATTTAAAGCTTATGAAAGGTAGATGGCTCCACAGTTTTTGTTAATAAATATTTTTGTTTCCTACTATCAAGCTCATCTTCTTTATTGACTCCTCAAATGTGAAGCATGATTTGAATTGTTATTTGAAACACCAAGGATCCATTTAATTTAAATCATGATATATATTTTGTGGCTCTTGGTCATGGATATCCTTGTCACTACATTTTGGTTTACAAGATTTTTCCTCTCCTGAACTTTAGAAACCAAACCCACCTTGTTGCGCAATGATAAAGTTTTAATGAACTTGGTTGTGGCCTGTACCCTGTGGGAGGTGGCAGTCCGACAACGATAAGCCCATCACCTCGAGCTAATCTCGGGTTTTGCATGTACTCCTCACATTCATTTCACAAAACACCTATCATTTGGTATTGAGGAACCTATGTTCATACGCGCTAGGGTATTGATGAGTTTTGGGTCTGAAATATTGCTTTGGTATTCTCCTAGAAGCCTTCCATACTCGTTGTGTTTTATTATCCTCCTTTTGAATCCCCATGGCCCCGGTCATTAGGATTGAACCCAGTGGCTCCCAAACCCTACTCCTGTGTGATGATGCAAGGGAGGATCTCGAGGGTCAAGGCTGGCTTGTTTTTCTTGAGAAATTCTAGGGTTTTAACTTGCGAACCACTCATAAATTTTCCCTTTCTTTTGATGGATGCCGAAAAAAGGTAGGAGACATTCAGGTCGAGGTCATAGAGGAATTTTTAGGACAAGCAACAGGTCTTCCTTTGAGTGGGGAGAAGTGGTTTAAAAATGCCAAGGTCGAGGAGGTTCCATGGAGCCTGTTCTTCACATCTAGGAAAATCAATGGCTGTGATAAAGCTACGCCTGTCTACTTGTTGAAAACATGGTGGCATGGTTTACTAGCAGTCCTGAAACAATTTGTGACATGTGAGGGCCTCTTTGGTTTGTTTTTCTATATCACATACGTTTGTTGATGAAGTTCATCAGGTTTCAATTAAATATGCCCTATTACCTGTGGAGAAACCTGTATAAAATGGCGAAAAGGTATAAGAGACAATGTTTGGATTCAAGCCTGTTTCACCATGGTTTGATAAAGATATTGTTGGTACATCAATTGAAGTTATGAAATGATGACTAGAACACCTTCCTAACCCAAAATGGTTTTGTTAACTCCAATGCTGTAGAGGTTGATAAACCCATGGTAGAGGAAACCATAGTCCCTACCAGAGCAGTTCTTTCATTTACAGAGGCTTGTGTTACGGCCACCCTTAGTGAGTCTATACCCAACCAAAAGGTTATTGAGCAGAGCCATGAACAACACATCCATCCTAACGCCTCTACTAAGAATGCAAAAAGGTCTACGTGCAAACCATCTAAAGGTGATATCGATTTAGGGTTTAAAAATAAAAGGGCAGGTAGGCTGATCTGAAGGAAACTACGAAATAAAAAAAAATCTCATGTGAGCTTGATCAAAACGATCGAGATCCATGAGAGCTCTGATTCAGAGATATAGATATTCTTGGACGAAGAAGACCCTCCTTCCCTCAAAACAGGTCTTGACCAGGCTTACAATTTTGTGGATAATTTTCCACCCTCCCTGAAGCAAAGTCAAGGATTTCTAGGTATCAAGTTTGATAAGAAATCCATAGGTAACAATGGAGACGTTCTGGCACACGACCATGGGTATTCTCAAATGGCTGTCACAGATTCACAATGTGAAATTTGTTTGTTCTGGATTGATAGATCGGAAG
>CBVK0103779010.1:0-12443 GCA_900067695.1 Picea abies
AATAATTTAAGCTAAGGTAGCTGGTTGCAAGGTCGAAACCCCTGGGTAAAAAATGTCTGGTAGTATCAAATTCTTTACAGCTGATATCTCGACCCCATACATTAGTGAGTTAAAATTCTCGATCTGTGCCTCTCTTTTCTCTGAATCATGGCAGCGTCCAAGATTTCGGAGAAAAGCTCATATTCAGAAAACCCAATAACAATATGATTATAAGGGAGTAAATTTTATCTCCATTAAGCCGGTATTTGCAGAGCATGACAATGAGAACGAAAATCCTTTCACCCGGTGCAAATCTATCATCACGCCTTTATAAATCCCGACTGCCCAAAATCCCTCCGACAATATATGTATACAAATTGATTGAGATTTCTGAAACCCCATATAGCGGCAGCGGCAGAGAGCCAGATTTAGCGGCGATAAATAACTCAAGGTGGTTTTCATCTATTCCGCCTTCAGAATGGCTGGAACCCTTTTCAGACGTCTCGGATTTGATTGAATCGCCTCGCAACTTAAAACCCTCACCCTGGGTTCAAAGGGTTTGTGATATTTTAGAACATTCTTACGCCGTGGAGAGTGCCCTAGACGAGTTCAATTCCAAATACTTCGTCCGTCTCTCGCCACAATTTGTTTCATATGTACTTAGAATGACTAAAATTCAAAAATACCCCAAACTTGCATGGAGGCTTTTCAATTGGGCAAGTAGGCAACATGGCTATCACCATAAATTGGCTTCTTATGTTGCCATGATCGAATCCCTGGGAGCTGTTAAGGATGTTGAGAATATACGTATCGTTGCCACGGGGATGAAAGCGAACCGGTTTAGATTTCAGTTAACAGCTTCTGCCTGTAATATTTTGATAAAGAACTTTGGTAGGGCTGGGATGGTGGACGAAGTACTAGATATCTGGTATGCCATGAAGGAATATGGGATTGGACCTGACATTTTTACTTATAATTGTTTAATTGATGGTCTGGTCAATGCTGAATGCATTGAAACAGCTGAGAAGGTCTTTGTAACAATGAATCAAGGTAGAGTTCCTCCTGATGTCATAACTTATAATATGCTTATCAAGGGGGTTTGTAAAGCTGGAAGAGTGGAAGTAGCCATTGAGTATTTTCGCCAAATGGAGATCTCCAACTGTTTTCCTGATGAGATAACTTTTTTAACTCTCATCCAAGCCTTTCATTCAGAGCGCAGGTATGACAGGACTTTATCCCTATTCCAGGAAATGCTAGATAGAAAGTTAAGAATTCCTCCTCATGCATACAATCTCGTAATTTGTGGCCTTTGTAATGAAGAGAAAGTAAATGAGGCTCATAGGCTTCTGGATGATATGTTGAACAAAGGGTACAATCCCAATCTAGCAATTTATACAGCTCTGATTGATGCATTTTTCAAAGTTAATAACAAGGACCAAGCCCTGGTACTCTTGAAACAAGTGAAGGATAAGGGATATAGGCTGGACAAAGTTACATGCAGCACGGTTATTAATGGACTTTGTAAAGTCGGTGAAGTGGAAAAAGCTCAAGAATTTTTAAAACAGTCGAGGGAACTTGGTCTTGATGTCAATGCATTTTCTTATTGTTCCATTATTGATGGGCTGGGTAAAGCTGGCAAAATAAAGGAAGCGGAGAAAGTGTTTGAAGAAATGTCGGAGAGGGGATGTGTTCGAAATGCGCACTGCTTCAATGCATTTATTGACGGGCTTTGCAAGGCAGCAGAAATGGATACTGCCATGGCAGTTTTACGTGATATGGAGAAGGAAGGTTGTGAACCCACAGTTTACACTTACACTATATTGATTGACGGGCTTTTCAAAGCACACAAATCAGAGGAGGCCTTAAAGCTGTGGGATGAGATGATTGATCAGGGTGTCACTCCCACAGCAGTGTCATTTAGAACACTTTCAAATGGTCTTTGTCTCTCTGGCAAGGTGACTAGAGCCTGTAGAATATTGGATGAAATGGCTACAATGGGTGTGGTTCTTGATACAGCATATTCTGACATGATCAATGTCCTTTGCAAAGCTGGCCGCGTGGAACAGGCATGCAAGTTAGCAGATGGAATTATAGACAGGGGTCGTGAAATTCCTGGAAAAGTACGTTCTATATTCATCAATTCTTTGCGAAAGGCCGGAAAGGTAGATCTGGCTCTAAAACTGTTACATAGTAGAATTGGCATTGGTTACAATATGTTCAGAAGCGTAAAGCAACGAGTGAAGTTCATAACATTGCTAGAACCTGACACATAGATGTGCTTGTCATATTCTCTTCTATTGAAGCATTGATCAAATGTGATGTTTTGAAGACCTTGGATGGCTTTGCACAGAGGTGCACAGGTATTTTGGCAATTTCTATCGCATGTATGGGTATAATATGTTACAGTGCACAGAGACCAGTTAGTATAGCCGAACTGAGCAAGGTTTTGGGGTTATCCACATGATGTTCAGTGAAGTTAATTCTTATCTGATATCCATAACGGAATTCTGTGTTTCTTGGTGATGAATATATTAAAACTTAACATGTGATTGGAATCTTGTGAGTTATATGGTTCTTGTTGTTTGAGAAAGTTACTTAAATAGATTCTATGGTGGAGTTTAGCAACTCAAAACGAAATAACAGACAAGTTCCTGCAGTAAAAGTGATCAGAGTAGTGCTACAGATACTATTTTAATTCTAGCTGTGGAACTGAGATACTGTCTTGGCAAGGTCAGTCAATATCTTGCCATCAGGCAACCCTTACATTCCACCCCCAGAAAGAAGGGCCAGCATGCCAAATGAGGGGCCAATTTCACTAAGAGGAGCCAATTTCAAAAGGTAGGCTGTTATTCTTATTTCCATTTGTATCCCCTATTTTTGATGATAATCTCATTTAGGAAATTATTTATAGTTGTAAATCAAAACAATGATATATTTGGCAATTATTTGAATTACTGTCAATGCATAACCACATTAATCCACATCAAGTTGAACTCGGCCAAAAGGTTCAGGCTTCCATGTATTCAAGAATGATGATCGGATGTGGCCTTTCACTGCGCTGGTTGGCAGTGCGAAAGCCAAGATCTGCATTAAATTTCACACCCAATTTTTGTCCTGTTGGATTTCTCTCATTGTCCAAAGCAACAGTCAAAGGGTGGTCTGGTATTCTTATTTCCATTTGTATCTCCTATTATTGATAGCAATCTTATTTAGTAAACTATTTACAGTAAGGAACATCTTTGGCAATTGCTTTTGAAACTGAACCAATCTGCATCAATTTGAACTCGGCCCAAAGTTTCAGGTCCCCATGCATGGAGGAATGATGATTGGACGTGGCAATTTACTGCACTTGCTGGTGGCCCCAAAGCCTAGATCTGCATTCAATTTCACCTTCTTCTGTCCTGTTGGATTCCTTGTCATTGTCTAAAGCTTATCTTTGAGATTGTTTTAGTGAAGTGCATAAGAAAAAATGATGCTCTAATTAATAAGTAGGAGCTCTCCAAACAAGCACTTCAATGTGTTAGTCCTTATAAAAGAGGTAAGAACAGTTTGAATCCGAAGTTTTCTTAAGTCCTTCAGATAAGATCCTATCCCTTTTTGTTTCTCCAAGGGTGTCCGTCACCACTACGGAGATCTGGGAGATCCTTAAAAGCTGGAGGTGGGGGCAATCCAAATTGAGACTTGGATTGTGAAAATGGATGATCGTGTTCATGGCAACCATTGGTTCAGCCTCCTTAGAGCTGGCCTAATGGATTGATTTGTTTGTAATCATGCTGCATGACTAGACTGTGGATGGGTTCACAGCATTTGGAATGACTATATTGAGTTTATTACAACAGATTGGGACTCTTACATGGATACAAGAACTAAGCCCCTAGTGGAAGATTACGAATTCATACGGCTTGAGTACCTGCAGTTGTATATGGATGACAACTACTCTCATCGGCATGCATCCCTACTGCGTGTTCAATGGTTGTTTCCTCACATGCCTTGGAGGAAACATCAAGATATGTTTGGCAGTCACTGGATGAACATTGCCGATTAGACCTTTCTAAGAGCAGCTGCTCTAGTCTTTGTTGGTTTGGTCCCGGTGCTTGTAGCTGTATTAAATTCTGGGGTTCTCTTTCTTGCTTTGTCATATTACACTAACTAATACTTGTTTCAATGTTGTTTGATGTGATTTTGGAGGCAGAGCCTCAGCCCTCTTGTACTCAGAATAACTGCTAAATTTTTTGTTTTTTCTGGTATACAAATTAGAGAGTTTTCGATGGAATGGAAAACCAATCTGAATTTATTTCCTGTAAGTTAAATAGGGAATGTGATGATAACAAATCACTTGAACTTGCAACTCCTTTATGCTGAAGTACCTAGTGAAGTGTCACACTCCTTTGTCATACTAACAATCCAGCATCCGTGTGCAGTGAAGTGTCACACTCCTTTGTCATACTAACAATCCAGCATCCGTGTGCCTCTCTCTCTCTCTCTCTTTCTATATATAAAATTTCTACAGACGGTATGTTTTCTGTTTTAGTTGCAAATGTTCTAATAGGACATTGTAGGTCTTAACTGTTGATTCTATTGCAAGACTAATAACTTATCTCTAAGCTGCCACATAAAACTTTGTAGCATTCATTTTTTAACCTTGAGCTATCCTTCAAGTTTATAACTTGACATTTGTACACTACAGGAATATGTCACTGATTACCTGTGTTTGGCCTATATAATATTGGAGGGTGTAGGATGTAATTAGCAACAATTGAGAACACTTTCTGCCGCATCCCCAGCCCCGAGTTGAGCCATGCCACACAAAATTTCCTCTATGATACCATTTAATTCATATCATGCTTTGCATATACAGCAATTATGCAATGCAAACAACATACAATTCATGCATAAACATGTATAATAAAACGTATAGAATTTGTATAAGCATTCACACAATAAATAGCATAAAAACACAGATAAAAATAACACTTATCTTTTATTAATTCACCAACTACATGTAGACCTCAGACTTTCCTCCCAGTCATAGACTCTGCTGCTCATAAATTCTCAGTGGCACGTCATCCCCGAGCTGAGGCTAGAAACTCCACCAGGGAAGGCTTCCTAAGCTAGATTAAGGTCTAACTAGCACAAAAAAAACCTTAGGTCAAGGTGCCAATTGCTGTAACATTTCCCATACCCTGTCTCACCCTAGGAAGTGTACCCCTTCTTTGTTGAATAGTCATTCGGCTGCCCCACTTCCCTTCTGGGGCTTCAACAACAGGCTAGACAAAAAGTCTTAGAGCTTTGTAGCTATTTCCCAACACATAGGGCAAACAATTCCCAATAGTTCTCTCACCTAGAGAGAGAATACTCACAGGCTTAACAACTTCCCTCTTCAGCATGCACACAGGCTTAGACAACCTACTTCTTCAACTCAAACTACCCAGGTTTACTAGATACAACCAACTCCCAAAGCTCCCAAGTATAGGTACGAAATGGTGATGGCAGGAAGTTACAGATGGTTTGAGTGAATAAATGAGAGAAATGATGGGTGAATGATCCAAAATACATTATTTTCTCACTTTATGTATGCATGTTCCCAACTTGACACTTGTCATGTTAGGAACTACCTTGTCCCCACTTGGATGATATGTTCCCCATCCTTAGGACTTAGAATAAATTATCACATAACTTAGACTTCGGGAAATACTAATATAATATTTCCTTGGGCTTAAGCCCCTCTGTCTAGACTCTTAGCCCCTCCCTTCCCTTCTAGTGTACTTTTAGCCCCCCATACTCTTTTTGTCTAGTTGGTTTGTAGCAGTGATGCATTTTATTAATAATCCAAGTGTGATTAAATATTACAAAGATAGGCTTCTTGGCTCTCCAACCTAATAATCACATAGGCACTCTGGCTCCAAAACACTGATACAATGACACTCTAACCCAAATATCCCAACTCACCATCCTATACGTACATTTACAATTGGGGTTCGACCTAGGGGTATTACATTCCCCTCCTCTTTATTTATGCACTATCCTCGATGCATTATATACACATGTATAATTCAAAATCTTCAAACATCTTCAAAAATGTGCATGTACTCTTCTTTCATGGCATTTTCATGCTTCCAGGTTGCATCTTTAGGACCGTAATAGGTTCACTGAACCTTTACCAACCCTATTGCTCGATTCCAGAGTAACTTGACTTTCCGATCTAATATGCACATCAATTGAACTTGAAAGTCTCCTTCTTGCTCCACCTGAATCACATTCCAATCAATTACATGATTAACATTAGGTACATACTTTTTAAGCAAAGACACATGGAATACATTATGAATGCACATGGATGTAGGTAGTGCAAGCTTGTATGCAACAAGACCAATCCTCTCGAGAATTTCATAGGGTCCACAATATCTCGTTGCTAGCTTTGAATAGTTTCCCAACTTCAGGGAACTTCTTTTGGCCTTCACTTTTAAGAACACATGGTCACCCACTTTAAACTCTGTGAGTTCTGTCTTTATCTGCATAGCTTTTCTTCCTGTCTTAAGTAGTTTTTAAATTCTACTTTATTTTCACCATCTATTCTTCCATTTCCTTGAGCAATTCTGGCCCAATCACTGCTCTGTTTACTGGGTTGTTCCAACTCACTGGCGTGTTGCATTTTCTACCATATAATGCCTCAAATGCGCTCATCTTTAAAGATACATGATACCCATCATTATAAGCAAACTCAACCAAATGTATATAATCTTCCCACTTTGATGGTATCCATCACATACATCCTTAGCATATCATCAATCACTTGATTGACTCCCTCTGTTTGTCCATCTAACTTTGGATGATAAGTTGTGCTAAAGTTCAAAGTTGTCCCAAATCCTTTGAATAACCCTTTCTAAGAATTTGATGTGAACTTGGGATCTCTGTCAGAGACAATTTCCTTAGGCACATCATGAAGCCTGACAATTTCCCTCATATAAATATTTGCAATGTTAATTGCCTTGTGAGTTAAATTCACTGGAATAAAATGAGTATTTTTAGTGAGCTTATTCCCACCACCATGATGGAATCATGTTGCTTCATTGTTCTGGGCAGCTTGGTGATGAAATCAATTGTCACTACTTCCCATTTCCACTCTGGAATGGGCAATGGCTATAGCAAATTAGGTAGATGTTTTGCTCAACTTTGACCCTTTGACACTCTAGACATATGGCAGTGTAATCAACCACCTCTTTCTTCATACTTGATAAAAATATTGACTCTTGACAACTGTAATTGTTTTCTGGTACCTGTTGGGCCCCAACAATCCCCCCTATATTTTTACAAAATTTAATGGGCCCTTATTAGAATCTTGATAATTATAATGAGCTATAGAATCAACCTTTTCAAATAGTTCCATACCTTGGCTCTTTGAGACAAATTTAAGACATTCACTATATTATGAGACATTTATTACAAGAGTGTATGTCAAAAGTTAGAAATGAGCATAAAAATCTCAATTTAAACAAAAACGTTAATTTTTATCAAATGTTTACTTTCATTTAAATTATGATTATGTGCTCATTCTTTTGCTCATTAGCAAGTTTGACTATTTTAAATAATTTGTTCAATACTTCATCAAATAATATCTTGGTTGGTTTATCATTTTCATGAAATCATTTGGTGATATTAGTTAATTAATTTTTATTTTTTTTCATTTTGCATCTCATTTCAAAATAATAATAATCAAAGAATTATCTATTATTTGTTTGATTTTGTAAATAACCAAAATTAATATTTTTCCTCCATTAATTTGAAGCTTCTAGATCATATCAACAGATAAAATTTGGAAATGCGTCAAGATCAGACAGACAATTTTGCATAATTGATTGCAGCCAAACCGTGAGGAATTTGAAGAAACGGTTGAAAACCCAGAATCCAAATGGACCCATTTACCTTCCTCGTGAAGTTTTTCCAAAAAAAATGCACGATTTGAGAGATATTGATGTCTTTTTACGAGACAAATTTCAGGTGGCGAAAATTAATAGTGATGCCCAGACTTTTCATTCATTGTATAAATATATGAGAAAGTTCAGAGCCTGGGAGATCCAAGGAATTGGAGAGGAGGATTTTTATTCTTCCTCTTTTGTATATTATATCTTTTATAAACTTTTTATTTCTTTTCAAATGGAGTAATGGATGGCTGAAATCTTTGGGAGAATGGACGAGTATTTTCAAAGAAAAATATGAAATTCCAGGTTGCTTAATAGCTTTTGTCCTGTGAGTAAAATTGTTTTATTTTCATTATAATATCTTCATATTCTTTGAATAATTGATTATGCATTGATTTAAATAGCTTTAATCTTTTTTATCAATACATGGTTAATTATTATCATTTATGTATTAATTTTTCCAATCTTTAAAGTTTATTATCCAAAAAAATTCTTTCAGCACTACATAATGGACAAGTGATCCCAAAAACTTAATAGAACAACATATATGCATTTTGGCTTTAGCCTTTTGTTTATAATGTTGTTATTTATGTTTTTTTTAATTCTGTTACATGTGCAGGTCTGATATCCTTAGATTAAATGATCTGTGATGTGTAGGGGGTTTATATTATAAATACCATCTATTATTTGTTTCATCAAAATATAAATGCTGTGATTATATCTTCGATTTAAATAATGAGATTTATCTTTGAGTTTTAAATTGAATGATAAAATGCATAGATTGCTTCCAGATTTATCTTGCTGTAATCATGTATAATTATGATATCATAGGTTTATGTTTGTGTTTCATTTTCTGTCATTAAAACCTAAGTTGCCAATACATGTTCTGAATTTATTTAGAACAGTCATAAGGTTCATTGCAGATTTTTCTTTTGGACATGGCAGTTGGATGTTCACCACTCATGCAGATGCTTGGATACACCTCACTAATTCATTGACATGATTGCTTCTTTGTATTTTTCTGTCATTTACATATCATTGAAATTATAATGTATGGTTCAGCTTTGACTATCTACATGTTCATGTTTCATTAACTTTTTTTTGCAAGATTATTTAAATTTATAAAAGAAAAACAATAAATATTTTTATTTGCTTTTTTTATCTGCTTCCTAGAAGCAATCATTTTTCACATCGATTTTCGTAAGTTTTCATTAAAACTTGCAGCTTGTAAATCATGTAAATAAACGAGACTTGTATATCTTCTGCTTAAATACAACTACTATAGTTACATTTGAACATATGCACATATATATAGTGTGTTTAGTAATTAGTTAGTTATTTCTCTCTTTTATTTGTTTTTTTTAGGATTCTTAGAGTGGCTAACAAAGCCATTAAACCCGTCAGAACGAGTTACACCAAACGGCTTGGATATTTAGACAACACCAGATCAGACTCGCTCTTCCAGTGGACGGACGATCAATTTCGCCCGTCAACAATGCCTTGGGTTCCCAACATAAAACACATTATGTATCTCTCTTAGCACCAGATTTTTTAGGTCCTAAGAATTAGACACATAAATTCTGCCCCTATACATGAAGATTCCATCCTCCCTTAGCTCATAATCTTGAATTTTCTGTTGATTATTACCTTGTTGTAATTTTTCCCTTGTTTCCACATGAAGCTGATCTGATTTGTAGCTTCCAAATTATGTCTTTCAAATCATATTTGTATATGCTAATGGTTGTAGTATGCATCTCATGCACGCTTCTGCTGAGTGCATCAACCACCTTGGTCTCCTTACCTTTGATATTTTTTTTATCAAAGTCGTACTCACTAAGGAATTCCAACCATCTACTTTGCCTGACATTCAAAGTTGGTTGTCCAAACAAATATTTTAGACCACTATGGTTTGTCTTCGACTCAAATCTTCTTCCCCCGAGATAGTTTCTTAACATCTTCAAGGCATACACTATCAATGCCAGTTATAAAACATAAGTGGCATAATGTCTCTCATGTTCTTTTAATTTCTTTGACTCGTAGCATACCACATGTCCATTTTGACTAAGGACTCATCCAATCCCTTCTTTGCATGCATTAGTGCATACAATTTTTTTTTCATTAGGGTCAACAATCCTCAAAATTGGTGCATTTGTCAACAAGTTTTCAAATGCTGAAAATTTCTTTCACAATCAGGGGTCCATTCAAATCTCACACCCTTCTTTTGCAAAGATGTGATTGGGTGAACATTTTTTGAAAAAACTTCAATATATCTTCTATAATACCCTGCAAGCCCCATGAAATATCTCACCTCTGAGACATTCTTTGGTATTGACCATCTCTCAATTGTCTTTATCTTCTCAAGATCCACTGCTATCATTTCCTTTGAAATGATATGACCCAAATAAAGTATCTGCCTTTGATAGAATGAACACTTGTTCAACTTGGTATACAATTGATGCTCACTCAATACTTATACACCATTCTCAAGTGTTGCTCATGCTCTTCTTCAGACTTGGATTAAATAAGTATGCCATCCAGGAAGACAATGGAAAACTTATCCAACTAATTTATAAAAATACCATTCATTAAACACATGAAGACATCTGGTGCATTTGACAACCCAAATGACACCACTATAAACTCATAATGACCATATCTCATTTTAAAAGTCGTCTTGTTAATATCTTCTTTTTTAATTCTCACCTGATGATAGCCTTATATGAGGTCAATCTTAGAGAATATCTTGGCATCCTTTAGTTGATAAAAAAGATTACCTATCCTTGGAAAATGATACTTGTTCTTCACAATCACCTTATTCAATTACCCGAAGTCAATGCAAAGTCTCAAGGTACTATCTTTTTTTTTCACAGATAATACAGGGCACTCTAAGGTGACACACTTAGGTGTATATACTCCTTATTAAGAAGCTCTTCAAGTTGCATTTACAATTCCTTCAACTTTGGAGTACTCATCCTATAAAGAGTATTGGATATTGTCATTGCTCCAGACATCAAATTAATAGAGAAGTCAATATCTTTTTCCGTTCACAACCTCAATATCTCTCTAAATACATCTTCAAATTCCTTCAACACTTCATAGTCTTTAATGCTTGGCATATTATCTTTAGATGTCTCTTCCATATGTGCTACAAATATTTGACATCCTTTCCTGAAGCTTTTATTAAGTGGCAAGGATGAAACTTCTCTGATACTTACTGCCCTTGGAATACCTTGAATTGTTTTCAAGTTTCCTTCTTCATCCAAGCAAGTAAATACTTTATTATAACAGTATATGACAACATGATGCTTGTCCAACCAATCCATACCAATTAGGCAATCCAATGAACCCAAATGTATGTTATTCAAATCTACCTTTGTGCTTAGTCCATTCATGTCCATGGGACATTCCTTAACTAACTCATTAATTCTCCTCTCAGCTCCCGTAGCTAGTTGAACTAGCCAAGATTTCCCAAGTTTGCTTCTTGACATATTAAATATTTCCACCCTCTTAGGTTTTATATAATTATGACTAGCTCCTGAATCAATCAAAATAACAATAGGTTGTCACTGATCTTACCTTTCACGTCAATCACGTGAGATTGAAATTTAGCTTGCTTATTGTCCAGGGTTGGATAGATCCTTGGCATGCTTCTGCGCATGTCCTCAACTATATCAGTCTGTTGTATATTGTAAATAGTCCTCACTTTTTCACCTCTATGAGGGAAATCTCTGTACATGTGATCTCCCTCACAACCACAACATTTAATAGGCTGTTGCTTTGGTCTTTTCCCCAAAGTTTCTTTCATTCTGGGATCATTTGGAGTTGATTGTCCTTGAGAATTATTTTTGAAGAATGGTGGTTTGTTCCCTTTCTTCCTTTGTTCCATCTTACCTTTCTTCCTGTCTTCCCAAGCCTTTTGGAAAGTTGGTGTTCATCTATGCTGATCATAGAGACATTTAACTCTCCTGATTGCCTCATCCAATGTCTTGGGATCATCATACTATATCTTGTCACTAAATATTGATAGAAGTCCACTCAAGAACCTTTAAATTTTGACTTGTTCATCCTTGATGAAGTCAACACACTTCTACTGTGTTGACGATTAAAATCACAACGAAGTTTTTGCCCGCAAAATATTGCTAAAGCCTATTATTATAAGCTAACAAGATATATAATACTAGTAGGTGGGACCCCCTTGTAGATTGGGAGATCAGATCTGGTTCTTATTTCATGTTTATGTTGCTATTCAACTGTAACACACCCACCATGGGGCTAGAATATTTTCGGCTTTCTTTCCTTTTTAAATTCTAAGGAGCCTATCGCAGACCCTCCTTTTCCTTTTAAAGTCTCTCATATGATCGGCGGCTATGACCACAGGCCTTATCGGAGAGGTGCTCGTCGGCTTTCGCGATTCGAGAAATTGCGATGCATGTATTTCCCTTTTCTTTCTTGTCCTTCGAAGGGCCGAAACCCGAAACGGATCTAACCGCTTAACGAGATTAACAATAACTCGGATTAAGCCCTAGTATTCTACCCTTCGAGATT
>CBVK0103779066.1:0-18453 GCA_900067695.1 Picea abies
ATTTGAGTGTTTACATTGGGTGGTTGTGGTGGGTTGGGGTTTTGATATTCGTGGTTTTCTTCTAAGCAATTTTCATTGTTTCGAGGTTCCATTTTATTATATATGGTGAAATTTAAAATTCATGGCATCTAAATTAGGTTGGTTTTTTAATCAAAATGCAAAATTACATTTTTTTTAATTTAGATTCTTTGAAGCAAAAAACTAAATTGGGTTAAAAATAAGATAAATCAAACATATATGGACATGGTGGAAATATCCTTCCTCTGTGGCTCCTCTCTAGCTCATGTATTAGCTCAATTAGAGTAGAAAGAAGAGTGTGGTTTCTACACAATGAGCACTACAAAGTGTAGGAACCCGCAAGCGTTCTTAAGAACACGCACTAGTTCTTGCTAGTAAACCTATGTGGAAAGCCTATACACGTGTTACTACCAGTGCACTTTCCTGCTGCATAATTTGCCACTTTTTAGGCCATGAACTTAGTGCACTTACCCATAAAATAAAATAAATATGAAATAATCATTTGGATATATATTATAATAAGATGTGAAAGGAGAATGTGGATGAATGCATCAAAAACATATGATGTGTCTTATTGTACTCAAAGACATATTCGTGTTGAACATGGAGTTACACATGAAATCTAAAAAAAAATATTAATAACAAAATAATATTCCAATGTCTTCTATAAATAACATATTTCAATTTCCATCTTAAAGAGAGAAAGTAGTTGAAAGTGAAAAAATAATTCCTAGGCAAATATGTGCTTTTTACTTCCCATATGAGAAATGTGTAATTTCTTAAATGATTAATACAGAGTTGATATGTAGCATTTAAAAAAATATTTCAATTGAGCCATAAAAAAAATATTAAAAAAATTCAATGTAAAGGTACTTTCTACAAACATAGATATGTGTAATTCTTTCTATACTCAACATGGGGTTGACATGTGGCATTTAAAAAATAATTAATAACAAAAAATTATTTTAATGTTCATCTTAAGTAAATAATTGTATATCAACTTTATATAGAGAACGAAATTGAAAGTAGAAAAATTCTTCTTATTCCACCAATAAATGTTTTCTAATACCGAGTATGAGAGATATATGTAATTCCTCAAGCTCATATATAATTGATCATAATTACTTAATAATTATTAAGTAGAAAAATTGAAAGTAGAGAAAGAAATTGAAACTAGAAAAATTCTTCTTATTCCACCAATAAGTGTTTTCTAATTCTGAGTATGAGAGAGATATGTAATTTCTTACATGATTAATATGGAGTTGACATGTGGTATTTAAAAAGATATTAATTACAAAAACAAAAATTCAATGTGAGCCATAAATAAATATTTTAATGTCCACATTAAGTAAAAAATTTCAATGTAAAGTTACTTTTTACAACCCAATATGAAGGAGATGTGTAATTCTTTCTATACTCAACATGAAGGTGACATGTGACATTTAAAAAACATTACTAAAAGTAAAAAAAATCTTGTAGTTAAAACATTTCAATGGTGTGTTACTTTTTATGAGGTAGATGTGTAATTTATCTTGTGCTTAAGATGGACTTGACACACACACACACACACAAAGAAGTAGTATAGATCCATCTTTAATCTAGATCTTTAATTTAGATTAAAAAAACTTTAGGAAAGACTTGCAACCTAGAGGTATTTGAACCATCTAGAGACATGATAAATCTTGAATTAAGGCATGATAGATTCGGACTTAAGATGAATTTACATTGGTTTAATGTTAACCTATGTTAAAATTCAAACTCATATATAATTGATCATAATTACTTAATAATCATTAAAAAATTTATGTGCTAACTAACTTATTATTTACATATGTTATAATTATTAAAGTTTTTATGTTCTATCTTACTTATTATTGTTTACAGTCTAACATATGTAGGTTAATACCATAATATACGAAACCGGGTGGCATGAATATATTTCCATAGAAATTATTAAACTATCATGACTATGAAGATGGAAGCATGTCTAATTTGAGTTTTTTTTTTTTTTTTCCAACATGAAAATTTCCCAATTATATATTAATATATAATTTGTGCTCATTACAAGTGTAATACAATTGCAAATAAGTACTAGTAATTTGTAACTTTCACCATTGGTGGTCTTTCAACCGACTTGGGGTGAAAGTTCAAATAGAAATACGAAGTAAATAAGGGTCAATACAAAAACTATTGAAGGGTTGTGGAGAGAGAAGCCAAGAGATATTGATGAAGAAAGAGAGCCTGAAAATTAGAAAGTGTCCTGATTTCATTTCAAGAATGCCCGATGACTGGACTTAGTGCAATGATAGAAAGAGGCCGGGGGGGGCTCGTGTCCTTCTATCCAGAGATTGTAAGAGATGACTTCCAAAGGTTTCTGAAGTGTTTCCTTTGATAGATGATCAACAACATGATTATGTTCATAATGTATATGTATGTGGCTGAAATTTTTGTATGTAGATTGTCAATGTCTACTTCTGTCTTTCCATGCAAGGAGGGATACCACTTCAAGTTTTCCTTTGTTGTTCAACCACTCAATGATGATTCTAGAATCTCCAATTACCTGGAGGATATCTACATGGAGTCTAGAAGCTAGGTGTTGGTTCCTGGGCCACAATTGTAAGTCCAGTTGTAATAAGTGTTTTGTGAAATTTTAATGAGTCCTCCAGATCCACTCTGGAGTCCTTTTGCTATTGCTGCACCATCAAACCAACCTGTAGTTATATATTCAATCTTAGGTATCAGAATGTGTCAGGGATGTTTTATCTTGTTTCCATGAGAATCATTCTAGGAGTAGTAGAGTCCAAGGGCTTTGTTGGTTGTTGCAAATGTAGAAGGAAAAGTGTTTTAAGAAATAGTGGCATTCCTTACCAGCCAAACAGACCAACAAAATATAGGTGAAAGATGAATGTGCAAGTGCTCTTTTTGTGCCCACAATATAAAGCAATCTGCAATATTTTCACTAGTCCATATGGTGTGCAAATTAAGTGCTAGGGCGATTTTTGTCCAAACATCTTTTGTAAATTGGTAGTTGATGAATAAATGTTCATCAGTTTCAGAGTCCAAATGAAAGAGATGACAGAAATTTGGACCCGACCAACCATTTCTCAAGAGAATGTCCCCAGTGTTTAGCTTGTTTTCAAACAACAACCAGATAAATTTTTTTATCTTGTGTGGGAGGCGCCAAGACCAGATATGATTTTTCCAGCCAACAATGTTAATAGGCCAATTCGAATTTGAAATGGAGGCATAAATATTTTGGGCCATGAGCTTACTTGATCTATCCCACTCGGACCAATGAAGGTGATATTCTGTATTTGTAAGTCATATTCCAAAATGCGTGAGATTCTGACAGTAGTTGTTCCATTCACACGTTGCTTTTGAGATGAGTCCGATCGAATTACTGGAGATCCAAGTATCGGTCAGTGCATCCGATCTGGAGTTGGCCTGAATCTGAGTTAGATACCAGATGTTCTTTGTGTGAAGAGCAATTTGTAGTTGAATAGAAATATTTGTTGAGTCGTTCAATCCCAATATGTTTTTTTGAACAAGTATAATGGAGGATCCTAAGCCAGGGAGCCAAAAAATATGTGAAGTAATCAAATGTTTGGCTTTCAATAGGTTCCTCCAGAAATGTGAGGCTGCGCTAGTGGAACTCTTCTCTTCTTGAAGCTAGCTTTTGACTGAGTGTTGTATAAGGTATTTATCTAGGAAAACAGAGTGCTAGATCCCTAGTCTAGTCAAGGCACGCTAGAGAGAAGTGGTTGCCAAGGCTTGGCTGAATAAGAGTGGATTGTGAATCCCCCAACCCCCCCTTTTTTTTGGTTTAGCCAGTGTTTTCCACGAGCAGAGGTGCTGATGAGGATGGTCAGAACATCCAGACCATAGGAAATTAAACATCATCTTATGAAGTTTTATGAGGACTGAAGAAGGAATGGTAGCTAGGGACATCCAATACACTTCCTATCATTCAAGGATAGCTTTTAATAGAGTAAAGCGTCCTTCGAGAGATAGCCATTTCAAGCACCAATGCCCAATTCTATTTTCCACTTTGATAAGAAGCCAATTCCAGTCTGAGGGTTTATACGAGTCAGGTTTTAGATGATATCCCAGATAATTTAGATCAATGGTAAGAGGTACAAAGGTAAAGGGAAAGATGTCTTTAATATGGTCTAGAATAGTGATTGGAATATTTGCATAATGGAAAGAGGATTTATCCTAGTTTATAGTTAACCCGATGGCAATGCAAAATAAGTGTAGAATCTCTTTTATTTCTATCCAATCCTGTAGTGTGCCCTTGGAAAGTATGAGGACGTCATCGACAAAGAGTAGGTGAAGGATCTTGATGGTCCTGGATATCTTCATTTCAGAGATCTTACCTTCATAATAGGCAGATTTGAGTAGTAGGCTCAGGGCTTCCATCGCCAAGGTGAAAAGTAGGGGTGATAGGGGACAACCCTGTCTCAGACCTCTGCCCATGCGAAAAAAAGTAGTTTCTTCTCCATTGATCAAGATGGAGAGGTTTGCACTGGTTATACAACTCATAATCCACTTTAGAGTTTGTTGGTTGAAACTTGTCTTCACCAGTATCAATCTAATGAAGTCCTAGTCGATGCAGTCAAAGGCCTTTTTGAGATCTAATTTGAGGACGAGCGCTTCGAATTTCTTGGACTTGATACTGTGCAGACACTCTTGTGTTGTGCCTATAACATCTATAATCTGTCAGCCTTTCAAAAACCCCAACTGTTCATTCAAAATGAAGTGAGAGAGGATGGGCTTGATCCTATTGGCAATGATTTTGGAGATGAGTTTGTAGCAAAGATTTCAAAGGGAAATGGGTCTGAAATCTCCGAAGGTTGTAGGAGAATCAGTTTTAGGGATAAGGGTGAGGAAAGTTGAATTAATCGCACCGGTCACTTTGCCTCAAAGTCTGTTGTCCTCCACTAGCTCCGGGAGATCCTGACCAATCAAGTCAAAGAAATGTAAGTAAATTTCTACCATCCAGCTAACTGGACCTGGACTCTTGTCTTTAGAGAAAGATTTTAGTGTTGATGAGATCTCTTGAAGTGTGTAGGGTTTTTCCAGAGATAATGTGTCATCCGCTGAAACTGTTTGTTCGAAGTGAGTAGCCACCAAAACAAAACTCTGAAGATTTGTTGTAGGATTCTGTTCAAATAAGGGCTTGAAAAACTTGTCTGCTATTGATTTTATAGTTGGCTGCCCCTTGTTCAGGGTTCCATCTCCGTCTAGAATTTCCCAAATGTATTTTTTATTTCTGCGGGAGTTGGCGATTTTGTGAAAATATTTTGTGTTAAGGTCTCTGCATTTTATCCAAGTTGATCTGCTCCGCTGTCTCCAAATAGATTTGATCTTGAGTAGAAGTCAATTCCTTTCCAATTCAAGAGATTTTAGTATATGACAATTAACTCCAATTGTTCCCGCACTCGCTTCAGAAAGGATATGCTCCCGAATTGCTGAGTCGAGTTCCAGGAGGCGTTGTGTATTATGTTTTTGATAAGTAGCTGCCCAAGTTTTAATACAAGCTTTGAGTTGTCTGAGTTTCCAGGCAAATCGGAATTGTATAGACAATTCTGATAGGAAATCATTGTCCCTCAAAACATTTGTGACTATGTTATTGAATTCAACTTCAAGTAACCAGTCAGCATTAAGTTTGAACGGATATGCAATTCTACAAGGTGTTGTGTCCCAATGAAGAACAATCGGATCATGGTCGGAGAGTTAAGGAGAGCTTACCCAAGATCGTATTGTCGCTCTGGGGATGGTGTTCTTGAAGTTGGTGAAAGCATTATGAACATTGTAGGTACGTGACCCATAATGGATCCTTTAAAATGTTGAATTTAACGCTCATAAATATGGAAACACGTGTGCCTGCCAACAAAGTACGCTTCTATTTTGGATCACTTATTAATGGGAATGTGACGGATTTACTCTTAGTAATTTAACCTTGCAACAATTTCAGTTTTCAAAAATGAATATGAGCAATCAATATGACAAGAAGAATTTAAAATACGCGTGATTGATTTTTTGGAGCTTTTAGTGTCATTTTCTGATTGTTTTTTTCTGAAATCCCATCAAAAACTGTTGGAACTTCATATTTGGGTGATCGAGTATGTATAATTCTATTGGTCCGAGGGTTTTTTAAGGTGTTGAATCCATTTATGCATTCAAAAATGCAATTTAAATAACAAAAAATAGTGATTTCACCAAGATTTGATTCGTTGAATCCTTGTAAAAAATTTCGAAAAATAGAATGTTTAGACAAGGCCTTTAAAATATTATGAATTTTGTTTTGATTTAAAATAAATATGACAAAATTTTTAAATATTAAAAGTTTTGTTTTGATATAAGTTGTGTTAAGGATGAGATGTTATTGGATTCAAGAACAAACCACTTTGAATCCAACAACGTCCCTAGTGGCCATATAATTTTACTTAACTCTTAATTAATTTAAATAATCCAAATTCATGGAAACTCTTAATTCTCATATCATATTTATTTTAATAAATAATTTGTTTCATGATTAAACTCTTTGATTTCGGACCTACCTATACTTTTCTCTGGTCTCCATCCATCCATATGTGATGAGAGGACCTAAATCAGGATACCAGAAAAGGGTGTCCACTAGAAATACATAATTCCTCTAATTTAGAAAGTACCGACCAAAATGACACTGCAGGTTGTGTGCAAAAGCACAATTTCTCTTTCCAACTTACATTGTTCATTGAATCAGAACCTTTCAATGGTCATTTCAACAAACAAAATTATTGTATTCTAGAGACATTCACCATCTCACGAAATCACCAATTCCAACACAACGAATTTCTTAACCAAAATACATGCAAATGTATTGATATGCTACTTTCCTGCATAGCAACAAGTATATGTTGTCATGCAACCTTGTTCAATGAAGAAAGAGCTACTTCAATTTGTTTACCATTATAAAATTTGATTGTGAACATGAAGTTTGAATAAATTTGAAAAATTAATCTTACTTAAATGATGTTTGTTTTTTTATTGTTGTCAAGTTTTGGTAGCAAAAACCTTGTGGAGGATTTTGTTTAATGATGGACTATGGAGGAATGTGATGAAGACAAAGTATCTTGATAACAACGAGACTAGTTAAGGAAAAGGGATATGTCCTTTAAAAAAGCTCCTGATGTGTGGAAAGGGTTGATGAAAGCCTATGATCTTCTAGGTAATTGGGTTGCCTGAAAAGTTGGGTGAGGTGACAAGCTAAAAGTTGGAAAGAATCCATGGATCGGTTGCAATGGTAATCATAGTATTTTTGAAACCATGTGCTTAACTCTGAACAAGAAAGGAATTAACAGTCTAAAAGATGCAAGAGGGACTAGGGCTCATGGATTGGGATTCCATATATGGAAATCGACAGATGATTTGGGCTTACGACGCAATATGGCGGAAGAATATCATTGTTATGTTATGTCAACCTTTTAAATCATAACACCATTTGCTTGAAGGACTCAGAAGATGAGTCAACCTGGTCCATAACAACCTTTTAAATCATAACACCATTTGCTTGAAGGACTCAGAAGATGAGTCAACCTGGTCCATAAATAAGTCAACGAGAGTGCTCACATCCAAGCTTGGCTATAAGACAAAAATCAGTGAGGAATTGGAAGTCGAATAATGGTGGTGGTGGAAAGTGGTGTGGAAGTTGGTATGTCCACTAAAAAGTAAAATTTTCCTTTAGTTGGCTTTGGCGAACAAGATTTTAACTTGGGAAAATGGAAAAAAAAAAAAAAAACTACATCGGACTTGGTTGGTGTTGCCTATGTAGGAATGCAAGTGAGACTATGGATCACCTTTTTGTTTCTTATTCATTTTCCAAGGTTGTTTGGTGGGAGATGGCAAGTAGTTATAATTTGCAGTTTCAATGGGAAAAACCTACTCTATTGAAATGCTTGGAATCTTGGATTACCGACATGACTATCTCTTGTTATAAAGCTTTACCCTGCTATGTTATTTGGGGAATTTGGATCCCCGGGAACAATTTTTTTTTTGAAGAAAAGGAGGTCCATCTAGGAAGACTCTGCCATCAAATCAAAGCCTCCTTTGGTGAAGGATTTAAGCCATTGTGTTCCCAAACTTTTGCAACAACCTAGCATCAACTTCACTAGACCTTGGGGGGTTTTGATGGAGCCTACCAAAGTGTTCCTAGACACTGTGGAGTAAGGGGCCATCCTCTTCCTAGACATGGCACACCATTTCATTATAAAATATGGAGTTGGCAAGGGCACTAATAACAAAGCAGAGATCTATGCCATCTGGATTCTGCTCAAGGTCATTATTGATAAGCAGCTAAGAAAGCTCCAAGTCCCTGGGGACTCCAAATTAGTGATAGATTGGACAAATGATGAAGTACAAATCTCCAATATAGTTTTGGAGCCCATTCTAGAAAGGATATTGGAGATTAAAGCTATCTTTGAGGAGGTTTCCTTTGCCCATGTATTGAAAGATTTCAATCACAAAGTTGACGAGCTCTCAAAGGAAACCATCTCCTTGGAAGAATGGAATGTTGTTACTTCAAGAAGTTAGGGATTACATCACTATGAATGTTTTCAATTTTTCTCTCTTCTGAAGCTAGAAGTACTTGTTTTGTAGCTCTACATTTTGTCTTGTTTTAAATTCTAGTTCATTTATGCATGTTTTTTTTATTATAGATCTGTCGAGTATTGAAGACTTTGTGAAAGTCTATTCTGTAACAAAACCAAAAAGGATGATTGTATTTGTCTAGGTATAGGAAAAGGATAATCTATTGAGGACAACCTTGATTTTGCTTGTTAATGAAGTTGAAAGGATAGAACATGTGTATTTGATTTCTCCTTGAAATATCATTACACATAGTTTTTCCTTGGAAAAAAAAAGTTAAGTATGATATTATCAATATTTAAAAAAATAACTAATAAATGATGTAAACATGCATCTTTTTTTAAACAAATATAATCATAATTGATCAAAGAAACTTGATTAATATATATAAAGTTACATTCAAATAAATTATGATATATAATTCAAATTTTATCGTCAATTGGGTTTAGCTCGGGTGGTTGGGAGGAATGATTGTTATCTTCCTCACTTAGATTCAATTCTCGTAAGTGACATGTTGAGCTCATAATGCCTATGTTGTTGTAATGGCTTCTAGCCTTGTTGTCCACTGACCTTGTGCCCTTAATATTATAGGGTTTACCCTACTTATCATCTTCAAAATAAGGGGAAGTACTTGAGAGTTTTTCTCAAATTCAACTATATTAAAATATATTTATATTCCATCATATAATATAATATTGAAATAAATTTAGAACTTAACAAAAATAAATAAATAATGTACAATTTTTTTATATTTTGTTATTAAAGATAATGATAGGAAAAAGTAAATTTTACATATTGTAAATTAATGAGTAAAAATAATGCACATAATTTATATATTTTTTTCTCGAAGATAATGATATAAAAATATAAATTGTACATATTATAAGTTAATAGGTAGATGTGTCATGAAACTTAGTTAATAGGTAGATGTGTCATGAATAAACTTTAAAGAATGAAAAGGAGAGATAAGTATGAGATGAATTATTTATGGCTTTTTAATTGAACTTTTAAGAAATGAAAAAGGGGTGAGATAAGGTTGGTATGTTATGAATCATGTAAAGATTTTTTTTTTTCATTATAGTAATAACTTTTTAGGAATGAAGGGAGCAAATAAGGAGGGAGAAGTTTTTTTTTTTAAAAGGGATTAGATGGTAAGTTATGTATGTTAATAGAAGGAACTAGGGTTTTCATTG
This sequence comes from Picea abies, assembly GCA_900067695.1. NCBI lineage: Eukaryota > Viridiplantae > Streptophyta > Pinopsida > Pinales > Pinaceae > Picea > Picea abies. The sequence goes on from CBVK0103779066.1 coordinate 9,840, forward strand.
GGGTTTACACATAGTGATTTTTCTGTTGTGATGTTGATAGGGATTTCCATATGTCATGTGATGATCTGTTGGATTATGGTGAGAATGACCTTAACGGATCTTTAGCAATTTTTCGCATCCATGAGGAATTACTAGAGATCTTGAGGTGTAAGAAGGACCACAATGCAGTCGTCAAGGATAAGATCTCAGAGGATTGTGCAACAAGGAGAGAGGGCAGGTGATAGGGCCTCAAAAGGAGGTATTTCTGAGAGCACTCAAAGGGTTACATACCATATGACATGATAGATATTCCGACTCCTCGTTGTCTTCAATGCTGAGAGAAATAGATAAAGGATCCATCGTTACTAGGTTCAAGTATTCCTTTGGCAGCTATGAGTAACTCTAACTTCAAACATGTGCTCAGTCGACAAAAGCTCAAGTGTATCAGAGCCAAATCCAATAGGGTTTCGATGGTTCTGGGTTTAGATGTGGGTATGGATAAATTCGAGACCCTTTCTTCAGTGGTATTAGTTGGTAACTTCATGGGTAAAACGATTTCAAGGGTTTCATTGATCCTATGGTTGGATTTAGGGTCGAATCCTTTACTAGGTTACACTCCTCGATTCCATTTACTTGTTAAGGGTTAGTGTTGCTTTGAGTTTAAAACTAAGGAAGACTTGGAACTGGTCCTGTCTAAAACTTGGCTCCGAGGCTCATCTAGTTTGGTTCTCAAATAGTGGACACCAGGTTTTGATCCAAGGTTTGAACCTTTTATAATCCAATATATTTGGGTCCTTTTACAAAGGTTCCTGTTGGAACTATGATTGAAAGAGGTTCTAAAAGAAATTGCCAATAAGTTGGGGAGATTTCTTATTATGGACAAGGGTTTCGAGTGAGTTGAAGATAAATGTATAAATAGAGTGTTGGTCGAACTCAATCTAAGTGAAGGTTTACAATAAAAAATAGAGATCAACTAGCGTTTTGGCCATTTTATTCATCCTTTGGATTAATGGAAGCTTATGTTCTGTTGTTTTTCTTGTCGAGAAGTATGTCATCTCCGGTGTGAGTACTCTCACCCCCAAAAAGGTAGGTGGTATAAGAAAGTACGGAATAAATCTAATAAGGGTGAGAACATTAGGGTTGAATAGGAAAAGACCTAGCATTGTGTGAAGCCTTCGACAAAAGGGAGGTTGGAAATGGTTTCTCACACGAGAGAAGATATGGAGGCCAACCATCCTATCTCCCTAGACCATTACACTCCATAAGATTCAGTACCGGTACTCTTGATCAAGGTATGGCTCCAATCTCAGATATTCTAATTTCTTCATAATCTTCTATTCCTAATCTCGTGTTAAGGGTTGTTGATCCTTTGCCTAACCCTATCCCAAAGGATGAGGCATTGATTCATGGTGTACTTTTTTCTCCTTCTAAGGAGTAATGATCAAGTACACCATCCTCTGATTGTGCTAGTGATTTAGAATGTATTTCAACTTAAAAGAAAAAAAATCAAACTCTGGTCCTTTCCAATTACTATCTTAGGCCGAGAACCCTTGTGACTACTAAAGTAGATGGAGTTGTAAAAGGCGTGTTGGCTCTTTAGTTGAATCCTCCTTCCCATGTGGGACACCAATCATTCATTTCAAAGGAAAAGTCCAAATCTTCCCCAAAAATGCACACCAATAAACAATTAACCATCGATAGGGCCCTTAGAGCTAGTAATCCCTCTTCTAGGATTCCTCCATGATCATTCTATATCTAAACATGAGAGGGGTAGGGGGCACCCCAAAGCGATAAAATCTACGTAGGATTATTTATGTCTATCATCCAAATTTCATCATGCTTCAAGAAATGATGTGCTTCAGGAGTAAAATTGTCGAGGTTCACTCCCCGCTATTAAAATATTGGATTTTTCGCTCCTTGGATGCTAATGGTTTGTCTGGGTTCCTTACTGCATGGAATTATAGCATTAAAGTTATTTCAACTCATCTTCTCTCTGCAAGTATAGTGTTGGAGGTTGAATGATATGAAAACTACTATGGATATTCCACTGGAACAGTTCATCACAACATATCTAATAAATAAAACTAAAATCTACACTATGAAGGTTAAATTCCTTTAGAATACATAATATTTTGTTACTGATTTTCTGCTTATGCATGAAATAGATAAAATGCAGAAAATAGAGAATAGTAAAATACAATCACAGACCATCCACCAATGAACACAAATAATTGCTCTAGGAAACTCTTACGGCAGAAAACTCAGCTAGAAGGTGAGGTTGCTCTGCTCTCTTTTCTCTAGTATGGAAATAATGCAATTACAAAGGAGAAGGCACTCTCTATGGAGTTACCTCAGACCTGTGGCCTGTTAGGCTGCTACAAAATATCAACTCCCCAATTTTATATGGCTGTCATAATTCCTCTCTTTTCCTCATTCTTTCATTAATCTTCTCAAATGGTTAATTAATACATGCAAATTTAAAACTCAACCATAGTCATTAAAAGGTCCTACGAATCAACAACTCCCCAAATTATCTGTTGTTTTTCAGGATTTTTCCCTGGAAATTTTTGTGATCCACATTTAAATTCAACCATTATCGTTATTGGTAGACGGGTCCTGGATTGGGAATGGCGAAATGAGGAAGGGAGCCGGTGTTCAGAGGATAGTCGGTTGCCACAGAAAAGAGAAAAATGACAACGTTGGATAGTGTCAATCCACGTGTGGGTCGTTTGACAGGCTCCAGGCAGTAGAGTAGGGTGTCACCACGTGAAGCAGAGAGATATGAGAGTCGAACTTGGGCTTTCAAGATCCAATTATGAGGCGGTGGGTAAATGTATTCAGGATCTGAAGTTTATCGGAGATTCAACCGCCGACCGCGGTGAGATTCTCAGGCAGGAACTAACAACCACGCTACCGGTGATTACAAGTTCTCAGGACACGTCCAGATGCCCATATGTGCGACTGTGATACCCTCAGACTTTTCCCTTTCCAGCTCCTGCCCGAGTTGTCCCCGCTTACTGTAAATGAAAACTGTAAGATGAAGTCAATGCGAACTATCAGACGAGGCATAATTAAAAACTAGAGAAGACAACATCACATCTATGGTATTTGCAATGGCGGTTTCAAAGTACTGGATATATGGAGGAAAATGGTGGTTTTGCAAAACCTGTCAACCTGTTGACAGGTATTCTACAAAAGCTAACACTAAGATATGCCTTCTGCATAAATATATATTCTTTAACGACAAAACTATTTGAACCCAATGAGATGTACACTACCAACACCTCTCGTCGACAAATTTTATGGTAACTTGTGCTTTGATGGGAGAAGCATATTCAACTTAACTTTGATGCAAGGCAAAGTAACATCAACTCATGTAGGTCGATAATACACTTTTATAATAATTTGAATTTAATATATCATATGGTTAAAGTTGAAACCAAACCAAAAAAAATTAAAATAGGTTGAAAAATAAAGAGTATTTTAGATATAATGTTAATATTAAAAAATAATGTTAATTCAGTATAGTATTGAAAGTAGATAAATATGAATAAACAACATAATATTATAATCTATTCTCTAAGCATGTATATTAATTAACAAAGTTTTTAAATGATTTCATTATATTTAATGGGGAAGAGAAGAATTTTTTTATTATCCATTGGAAAGACCCAAAAAAAAAACATGAAATGCATCATTTAAAGAGAAGCTTGTAAAAATGGAGTTCAATCTTTTTATGTGGGGTGATTCTTTGGTTCGCTTAATAGGCTATGTTTAATGTAGCAATAATGTGGCAATAGTTCCCCATATGTAATAACAAGTTGGAGGGGAAAAATGGGTAACATGAGTGTAAGGTGATCTGTAAACTGCAGTGGATGTTCCATCAGAATAGTTCGTCACAGCATATCTAATAAACTACCATAATCTTTACTACTAAGGTTATTTTTCCTTTAGATGTCCATAATATTTAATTATTGATTTTTTGCTTATGCATGAAATAGATTAAATGCGGAAAATAGAGAACAATAAAATAACATCACATCATCCAGAAATAAACACAAGATATGACCTGGTAAACCCAATACGAGAGAAAACTCGACTAGAAGGTGAGGTTGCTCTCCTCTTATTTCTCTGGTATAGAAATGATGCAAGTACAAAGAAAAATACACTCTTTGTGGAATTTCCTTTGACCTATGTCTTGCATGGTTGTTACATAATCTTTCCTCCTCTGTTATGTTCACAAAATGCCACTCTCAAATGTTTTTCTCAACCATGGAACAAGATACAATGCAAAAGAATGGAACCCCTTCTCCTCCCAGTGGCTCGGTATTTAACATAGCCCAACAACCATCTAGGGATAGGTTTTTGACTTCCTCAACCCTCAATTGTGATAGGTTTTTGGACCTTCTAGAATCTTCTTGAAATTTCTCACGTGGTTGGCCATATGCATAAGTAATGGGGCATGATGTGGCATCATCTCGTACCATGGCGGTCAACACAATAGGTCAACTTGCAAAAGGCATAATATTTGCATATGAACTTTGATTGACACCGTTGGAAAGGTATCAGAGTGCAAAACACCGTCAAGGGAGTGGCATAGGTTTTGCACACCAGAACCCCAAAAAATGTAGTTTAATTCTTCAAAATGGCTCCAGACACCAATTTTCCAAACTAGGACTTGCCACTAAAATGACCCTACAAGTTGATTCCTCCAATTTTTTCCACTCTAAAAGCATCGAGATAGACGACAAATAATATAATGATCCAATCCAAATCATACCTCCCCATTTATGGATGCTTTTGGTCCCCAAAAGATTTACTGAAAGAGGCGAGGAAATGTTTCCTCTACATTCTCCCTATAGTACCACTTTGCTTTGCCTAGAAGTTGTCCTTTCAACCCAACCTGCCAAAGGTCATTCTACCCATGTCTTGTAGTTCTGGATAGCTTCTGCAAAATTGTGTCCTCTACCAACTCTGCTTGAGCATCTAGTGCTAAATCCTCTATGGAAGGTAGGACCCGCTCAACATCCTGATCCAACATGGAGGTCTCATAGAGTTTGAGATTCTCCACATTCACTACTGAGTAAATGTGCATGTATGGGGGTAGATTGAGTATGTAGGCGTTATCTCCCAATTTTTCTAATACACCAAAAGGACCATACCAAAGAGCCTTGATCTTCTTACCAAGACCTTGTAGTCTTTCCTTATTTAGTTGTAACCATACTCTGTCTCCCACTTTAAACGTTCTCTCTGTTATGTGATGTTCATGTCTAGCCTTGTACTTTTCAATGTGACTTATTCAACATCTCCCATACTTGCAAATGGATCGACTTGATCTTCTTAACATTTTTTTCTACTTTTAATGTGTCTCATGTGAGATCCTCCCTCACTCCTCCTTGTTGTCCATATACAACATCTAAGGGTGAAGGTGGAAAATATCCAAAGCAAGTTTCAAAAGGTGACTTACTAGTAGAAGCGTGGACTGCTCTGTTATAAGAGTGTTGTATATAGATCAAATTTTCATCTAAATTCTTCGAATGCTTCTGATTATAACCCCTCAAAGGTTGCACCAAAGTCCTATTGACTACTTCTGTCTGCCCATCTATCTATGGATATAATGTTGTAGACCTCTTAATCTTAATGTCCATCTTCTCCGACAATGTAGTCCATAAGGCACTGAGAAATCACTGAGAACCTGGTGTCCATGTCCTAGATGATACTCCTTGGTATCCCAAAGTGCACTCAGACCTGTTCAAAGAACAAGTTTGTTGCTTGTTGTCCTTTAAAGGTATTTTTACAAGGCACGATAATGCACATTTTGTTGAACCTTTCAACTACCACAAATAAATAGTCATGTCCCTTCCACATGGTTGGTAAACCACCCACAAAAATCCATGGAAATGCTTTCCTAAGGTCTAGTGGGTACTGGTAAGGGATGGTATAAACCTTGATTCATGTTTCTGAGCTTGCTGGTACAATAAAATATACATCCTCTAATATACCATGTTACATATTCGTGCATTCTGGGCTAGTACACATACCTCTGTAAGTTTGCAACTGTCTCCCAACACCAAAATGTCCTACAACCTTGGAGGTGAGAGCCTCTCTGATAAGTTGCAATCGTTCACCTTTGGGTACACAAAGCTTATCGAGCTTGTAGAGTAAAGCATTATGGAAATGATATTAAGCCTTGGTTTCACCTTCTATATGAATTTGGCCATGTAACTTTTGAAACACCTCCTTGAAGTCCTTGTATTCTCTGTATGCCTCTCTATATGCATCACAGGTAAAAGGATCCATGTGCATTAGAGTTCCTAAAATTGTAATTGTTGATGTGGGTGGTCGTGAAAACATGGTTTCCAACTTGTTTGTGCTACCCTTCTTATACTTTATGACCAAATGAAATTGTTGTAAGAACCCCATCTATTTGTATTCCCTGGTTCGTTGCAACTTACTTTGGGTATGCAAATATTGGAGCAACTGGTGATCTATGTGGATGATGGTCTCCTTTCCCATCAGATAATGATTCCACTTTTTGACAGCTTGTACCAAGGCATAGAGCTCCTTGTCTTAGGTAGGGCATTTGAAGATTGCCCCATGGAATACTTCAGGATGACAACAGACCGGCCTTCCTATTTTGCATCAGGACTACTCCCATGGCATACCCAGTTGCATATGTCTCCACTTCAAAGGGATTTTCAAGCTTGGTAGTGCGAGCACTAGTGCTTGATTGATCTTTCTTTTCAACTCATCAAAGACCTTCTGTTGAATCTTCCTCCACTAGAAACTCTTACTGCCCACTGCTATTGCATGGAGTGGTGCAACTACTACTAAAAAAAAAAAGAAGATATGAACTTCCACAAGTACTGTGTTTCTCCAACTAAACTCCTAACTTCTGTACAATTTGTAGGAATTGACCATTTCATGATGGTCTCCATCTTGGCGGGATCTATCTTGAGCTTTCATCCACCAATCACATACCCTAGATACATTAGAGACTGTTGAGAAAACTCACATTTGGCCAATAGTTGGTGTGTCTTCAAAGTCTCTAACACCTGCATAAGATGTGAGATGTGCTCCTCCCAAGTAGCACTACAAACCAATATATCATCCAAATAGACAATAAAAAATGAATCTAGATAAGGGAGTAAAAAATTATTCATTAGTCTCATATTTGTAATCGGCGTGTTGCATAAATCAAATGACATAACCAACCACTCATACAATCCTTGCCTTGTCTTGAAGGTAGTCTTCAAGGTATCTTCTTCTTTGACTCGTACATGGTGATATCCTGATTTCAAATCCAACTTAGTGAAGTACTTAGCATGATGCAATTGACCCAATAGATCATCGATCATGGGAAGATGGTATTGATTCTTTAATGTAATCTTGTTGAATGCCCTGTAATCAATACACATTATCCAAGTCCCATCCTTCTTTTGTACAATTATGATGGGTGACCCACGAGGTGGGGTACTTGGTCAAATCACACCCTGATCCAACAATTGTTGCAACTGCTTCTTCACTTCAATTTCTTCTATAATAGAGTGTTCATATAGCCTAATATTTGGCTACATGAAAAGTATCATGAAGAGTCTAGGAGAAAAGGTAGAGTGTTGGGTGCTTTGAATGCTACTTCTATTGCACTTATACCAAAGAGAGACAAACCAGACTCATTTGGTGGGTTTAGGCCAATTGCCTTATGTAATCTAGTGTACAAGATCACTAGTAAAATTATTGTTGCTAGAATTAAAACCTCACTCTCTGTTGGTATTTCAAAGGAACAATTTGGCTTTTTAGAGGGCAGACAAATTACTGATGCTATTGGAGTTATACAGGAAGCTTTACACAGTATAAAGGTGAAAAATATTAAAGCTCTGGTCTTAAAATTGGATTTGGTAAAGGAAAATGATAGGGTGGATTGGGGTTTTCTCAGGCTTGTTTTATTATAGGTGGGCATAAGCTTAGAAGCAACTAACTGGATTTTGGGTAGTGTGTCTTCGACAAATTTTGTTGTGTTGATTAATGGAAAACCTACTTGCTTCTTTACATCTTCAAGGGGTTTAAGGCAAGGTTGCCCTTTATCACCTTTACTTTTTCTCCTTGTTATTGAAGGATTGAGCAGAACTATACATGAAAAGGTTAGGGATAATAAAATTGAAGGTGTTCCTGTGGCTAGAGGGTTAAGTATTACTCATTTTATGTTTGTGAATAATGTAATATTGTTTGGGAATGGAAGCATTTCTGAGTGGGAAGTTATTAAGGAGGTTCTTGAGTTATTTCGTAAGGCAATGGGGATGGAATTCAGCCTGTTATCGCACGGTTTGTAGGAAAGGTTTAGATGGCTTGAGTCGAAGCTTAAAACCGGCGTAACAGGAGCTTCCCCACCCACTGTCACCTCGATGGGGGGCTCTTTCTATTTAGGAGGGCTAATCCAAGGGAGATGTCCCCAAGCAATCTGGGTTAATGAAAGGCTAAAGGATAATGGATCAAGTTAAAGAAGCTCCCTTTCACAGATTGCTGCCCAAGATGAGATAGTCAAAGAGAATAATCCACTGATGATGCACCTGTTTGCGAGACAAGACAAGTACAACTAGAATATGTGCTTGCAGTGGGTTAGTACTTCATAAGCATT
>CBVK0103779185.1:0-25161 GCA_900067695.1 Picea abies
ATAATATACTTTTTACTTTAATTGAACATTCATCATTCATTCATTAGATTTAAAATAGTAAATGAATGTAAACTCAAATCATAGAACACATAGTTTACCTTGTAAACCCTTGCGGGAGAAAACCACAAAAACTTATCTTTATAAATTCCTGTAGGCACCCACCTACCAGAGACTCCAATTTCCTTAGCTAAGCACCAACTTAGAAATATATTGTGTAGGCACCAACCTACTGGAGACACCAACTCCTCGGCTGAGCACCAATTTAATAAGACTTGTATAAACACCAATATAAGATCTTCATACACAATACTTCTGACTTCACCTGCATGCTTCATACTTCATGCACTTCACAACATCACCATACCCTTAACTTTCATGCTCTAGGGACTCTCCTTGCTTCATATCCCAACCATAGCTTCAAACCCTGGCCAAATTTAGCCTTCATGCCCTAGTGAACCTCATAGCATTATTCCCAAAATATATTCCCGGGCTACAACATCACAACCTCAAAACAACACGCTTTGCAACATGATAGACCTTATTCTTTCATAGCGCACCCTTAAAATTCCAAGAAAACTCCTCTCGCACTCCTTTAGACCTCAATAATACTCCCTAGCTCCTCTTGCACACCTTAGATCTCTTCTGCGCACTTGTACTTGATCTTCTTTCTTGGATACACTTCAAATGTGCACATCTATCTTGTATTTATATTGTTTCTATGCTCACTTTTAGGGCCAACTTGTAAAGATTGGCTAGGGTGACTTGAACTTTCTGGATGGGTTGTCTGACATAAAAAATCACATCTCCTCATTCCTAATGAGTTATAGGGAGTGCCATATACCATTGGAAAGGTCTCGGAATAAGATTTACAAACATATAACCTATGATCCCATTTGATCTAGGTACTTAGAGTAAAAATTCATTCAAAGATAGGGTATCCAAAATGAGCATAAAAAATACAAAAACAATATTCCAATAATGTCCATCTTGCAATCTTTATCTTAGAAATATGTAGTCTCCCCCTATATTTGACATCAATGAAAACAATATTTCTAACAATATCCCCCTTTTTATTGGTGGTAACCCTTAGTCAATTTTGATACTCCCCCGGTCTGCAACTTTCCTTGTGTTTGCGATTCTTCCTCTTTCTGCAACTTCTCCCCATTTGACATCAATGGAAAAGGGATGCTCTCCATGAACTTGTCCTTCCCTTTATTGACGAGATGAGATGGATATCACTCCCATACGCCATTTTTCTCACTTGAATTCATAGATAATGTATACATTACTCAGGGTTCTGTTTGCATTTGCCACTAATCTTCTTGAACTTGCTTTCCTATCTCACATCCTTTAGAATGAAATGTGAGGTTGTAACCTTGATCACACATTTGAATGAAATTTAGAATATTGTGTTTTAACCCTTCAACATGCAATACATTCTATGTTTTAGTCTTTCCACTATTAAGAATAATGGTACCTTTTCCAACTATCCTTGTGGAAGAATTATCCCCAAAGGTAACACTGCCTCCTTTTTCTTCCTTTAGGATGAGAAATTTGTTCTGATCCCTTGTCATGTGTTTGTAACATCCACTATCAATGTACCATTGGATTTCTTTGTCTTGAGCACACATTGCAAGTCCACATTCTTCCTTCTTTAGTTCTTCTTTCTTCCTTTCCCACACCCTTGCATATTCTTCTATATGCTTGGTAACAACATATTCTTCGTTGTTTTGTTTAGGAAAATTTATTATGCTACTTCTACAACTACATGGTATGTGCCCATAGTTATTTCACTTATAACATTCAATATCGTAATCGATTAGAGGACCAAATGAATTGTAGTTTCTATTAGAAAACTCGTGAGAACTTATGGTTTTGTTGCTCACATAATCATCCTTTGAGGTCTTGTAAGGACCTCTATTTCTGTTTCTCACATTGTCACTTCGTGTATAATATCTATGATCTATTTCTTTATGACCAAAATTATTGCAAGAAAAATAGTATCCAAGGAAGAGATTTTGATACCGGGTTGTGAAAATCCTTCTGGGTGGAACAAATATTCTAAAATCATTCTTGTTGTTCTTGTGAGAATAATCAAGTTTCTGCTGATCATCATTTCCTTTCCTGTTGTTGCTTTCATTGTTGATTGATCCTTTAAGAATTTTACCATAGCTATTAGGATTGTCTTCAAGAGTATTCTAATTCTCATCACAACCAAGATCAGTTTTGATGAATGGTGATCTTTGGCAACTGAGGATATCATTTAAAGTTATAGTGCTCTTTTCAAACTTTAACTGAGCATTTTACTTATTCAATTCTTCCTTTAATGAGACAACTCAAGACTCTAACTTTTCAAATGTTTATTCCTTTTATTTGAGTTGACTTTTCACTTCTTCTTCTAGCTGAATCTTTAGGATAATAATTATCTTCTTTGTTTCTTCACGATCATGATCCTTATTTTCATGTTTATTCAATTGCTCATTCTACTTTATATTCTTTTTCCTAAGCTTGTCTATTTCTTCTAAGGTGCTAATGAGTTCTCCTTCAACATCTTCTTCTTCCAAATCTAGATTTTCTTTTTGATTATCTTCATTTTATTTATCAACATGCTTTGTTTCCATGGATATGGAGATATATTCTTATTCATCATCACTATGTTCCCTTTCTGCGTATGGACACTTAGCAACAAAATGTCCTATTATACCACTATTAAATCATTTGAAGCGCATATTACCTTTGTATTTTCTAGGTCCTCCTTTTGGATTTACCATAAATTGTGCTTCTTCCATCTCCGATTCACTGCTAAAAAAATGACTAGATATCTCTTCATAAACGTTTTGTAGTTTGTCCGATTTTTTTTTAGCTGTTTTACACTATATTACATTTATAGTCTCAGAATATGATAGGCCACTCAAGATGAAATCTATTGATTTTGCATTGTTTTCACTTGAATCCTTCCCAAATTCATCTGTATAGCCTGTTGTGACTCATTCCCATATACCAAACCCAAGGGCCATCAAATATGTCTTCATTCTTATAATCCATGATGCATAGCTTGTTCCTTTGAACAAAGGATATCTATTTGTAGGGATACCTTCCTCATAATCCATATGTGCTTGAGATCTACCTTCTAGTGGTTAAACTATTTTTGAAGAAACCTGCTCTGATATCAAGTGTTATGCAAGCAGGCCATATCTAGAAGAGACAAGTTATTCAAAAAACTGGGATAGATCTAGTTGGCAACACCAATTAATTCCAAGACCCAAAATTGATATTCAACTCATTTTTTACGAATAAAGGATTTGATCGTCAAGAAAATTGTCAACAAGCTTCATCAATGTACATATTTTTTATTGGTTGGCGGTAGGCCAAATCACAATCATTGTGGAAAATAATATCAGCTGTATTTTGTAACCCATCTTATTTGAATATAGAATATTTGCATTTTTTTTAATGGTGTTTTCCAATCTCTGGTATTGCTTTTCATTGTATTTTGTACATTTTTTCCCTGTGTGTCATTAAACATGGACGACAAGATTTTCTTTCTGCTGCCCAATACTTCAATTTAAATAAAGGCTACTCTGTTCATTGCTTGCCTTTTATATGGAAGGATAATTTTTCATAGGCCATACTTATGTGGCGCCGACCCTATACTTAAAGAAAGAAATTGGAGGACTCGTCCTTCTTTCATTCTTCGGGTCCCGTAAATAGAATGAATTAATGATTTACAACAAGGAAGCTAAAGTGTTGATGCCATGTTCCTGTTCAATATATTGCATATATTGCAACTTCTTCTATTTGATAATATCCGTGCAGATATACTAATATGAGTATTATTGGAATAAATATAAAAACTTCCTCTTAGGCAAAACTTAGCCAATTATCTGGCCACCGAGTCCCAGGTTTGTGGTATTCAACAACTATGTTCCCTGTTCCGTCATATACATATTGCAGGCAAAGAGCTTCCGTGATCTACAATTTATGCTTTAACTAGTGATAACTCACCAGGGGTTCGAAAATCTTGGCATTCATAAAGGAACACTAGATTTTATTCTCTGAGATACTTAGCCCTTTTCCCCTTTTCTTCTTCCTGTCTATTATTGCTTTCTGGTTATATAGTTAGTCACCTTTCTATGATTGTGGGTTCCAGGGTTGGCCTGTTGACATATCTTCATCTCCATCTATATCCTCACATGATGAATTTGACCGACTGGTGTTCCTTTCCATACTTAGCCAATCTTATGACCGTGGTTGCCGGGTTGGCTCTTTCGAACTCTGTTGCTTCTTGTTGCGTTATATACATCTTGCAGTTAAAACTTTCGTGGTTTCAACGAAATTTGCGAACCAAAGAGAATCTTTCAAATTGGGAGATGATTAGCATTTGAAACATAAATAATCCATTGATATATATTAGTATGAATACTATTCAAATAAATATCAAAACTTTCCCCATTAATACATATTAGTATGAATACTATTGAAATGGATATCGAAAATTTCTCTTGGCCAGTACTTAGCCAATTTTCTGGCCACCAGGCCTTGGGTTCGTGGTATCCAACACCCATGTCCACTGTTCCATCATATACATATTGCAGCCAAAGAACTTCAGTGATCTACAATTTAGGATTTTACTAGTGAGAACCGAGTAGGGGTTTAAAAACATTGGCATTAATAAACTGAAAAAAAAGGATGTTCGACTGTCAGATACTTAGCCCTTTTCCCCTTTTATTTTTCCCGTCCATTATTGCTTTCTAGTTTTATACTTAGTCATCTTTCTATGATTTCCGATTGCAGGGTTGGCGGGCTGACATATCTTCATCTCCATCTATATCTTCACATGACGAATCTGACCGACCGCTGTTCCTTTCCATACTTAGTCAATTTTATGGCCGTGGTTGCCGGGTCGGCACTAACAAACTTGCCTTTTCTTCTTCCCACCCGTTATCACTTTCTGGATATATAATTAGTCGCCTTTCTATGATATCCAGTTCCAGGGTTGGCAGGCTGATATGTCTTCATCTCCATCTATATCCTCACATGGAAAATCTGATCGATCACTGTTCCTTTCCATACTTAGCCAATTTTATGGCCGTGTTTGCCGGGTTGGCGCTTACGAACTCGACTATTTATTGTTCTGTGATATACATCTTGCACTCAAAACATCCATGATATACAATTCCACTGCGGGTTACTCGTATACATTTACTTCGTTCAAAGTATTTATCACTGCCTTCCATCCCCACCAACTTCACGTCCTTCCTGATATACATTAACTATGCTCTTACTAGTGACAATTGGACACACTGGTATGAAATAATTGGATCCCGCTGCTCCACCATATACAAATTGACTACCAGACTATGACATCGTCTCCTCTTTCATGTTACACATTATGCATTCAAATGTTCCGAGCTATACAATTTGGCCATCGAGGCCTTATGTCTTTTGGGGAAACCTTGTCACCCTATTTTGGATCCTTGCATTGGCAGGTTCACGAAAACTCCAACTCCTAGTTACTGTTTCATGTTCTGCCCATCCTTGTACTTCTTTCTAGATATGAAACAACAAAGGTTTAATACTAAAACAACATCATACAACAATCGTAAAAAAATCGTCATTAATAAGCAAAAGTCTCGACAACCAACTATCCCTATAGAACTTGTCCAGAAACATGCAAAGAAGATCTTGCTTAGCAAAAGCAAGTCCCGACCAACGTTTCCGTGTTCCATACTTGCACAATTTTTCAATTTTGATTGTGGGTTCCTAGATTGACAGTCTCAAAATTGTGTTTCGAATTTTCTGCGAGTTGCAAACAACGCCCGGAGTTCCGCAATATAAAATTTGTCCACAGGAATGTATAAAAACTCTTAATTCTCCTCCTTTTCCCTCCTCTATTATCCCTTTGTGGTTCTATGTTCAGTCACAACTATATGATCATGGCCTCATGGATTCGCAAATTGACAACTCTTTATCTATATATTCACACCATGAGCCCAACCTATTGTAGCCCCTTTCAATATTTAGCCAATTATTTGATCGCCGGGTCTCGGGTTTGCGGTATCCAACACCTATGTCCCCTGTTCCGTCATATACATCTTGCACCCAAAGAACATCCGTGATATTCAATTTATGCCTTTACTAGTGAGAAATCACCAGGGGTTCAAAAGGATTTGCATTAATAAGCGAACAATAGATGTTCTTCTGTGAGATACTTAGTCCTTTTTCCCTTGTCTTCTTCCCGTGTATTATCGCTTTTTAGTTATATAATTAGTTGCCTTTCTATGATCACGTGTTCCACCATTGGCGTGTTGACATATCTTCATCTCCATCTATATCCTCACATTACAAATCCGACCGACTGCTTTTCTTTTTCATACTTAGCCAATTTTGTGTCCGTGGTTGTTGGGTTGTCGCTTTCGAGCTCTGCTGCTTCTTGTTCCATGATATACATCTTGCACTCAAAATTTATGTGATCTACAATTCCACCGCAGACTCCTTAGTCCTTTTCCCTTTTCTTCTTCCCGTGTATTATCGCTTTCTGGTTATTTACTTATTCGCCTTTCTATGATCACGGGTTCCAGCGTTGGTGGGCTAACATATCTTCATCTTCATCTATATCCATGCTTAGCCAATTTTATGGCCATGGTTGTGATGCAGAACCTCGACCCTCAGGCCAAGATCTGCACATGATCGTTCTAAATTATCCTTGAGCCGAAGCGAATTCTTTGATTCCCTACTGGAACCTTCAACTAATTTGACCCACAGGTTCTTCAGAAACCACACCTGTGTGAACATGCACAAGGTGTGATCTTCACCTCCTCCAAGCGACCACAACGCTCTGAACAAGGCCTTAAAACAAACACATTTCACAACTCGCGAACTCGCGAGTTTGTGAGTCGAAGCACTCGACTCCTCTTTCTCCAAATCTTTGATACCCAAGATTACGATACGGGTATAGCTCTTCTTGTTAGCTCCCTCTGCATATAACCGTACACTAGGGATAACTGCTAGCACCTCTTGCTACTCGTGACTTCACGAGTTGGAGTGTCGAGCCTCCATGCTCCTCCTTTGCGATCCCCTAAGACATGATACGTCAGTGATGGGTTGACTCCCCTTTCGCACTACTCCCAACTCGCAACCTTGCGAGTTGGAGTGTTGATCTCTTGTGCTCTTTTCTTGCAAATCTCCAAAGTGCGATAAGTCAACAGGATGTTGAATCCTTCCCAGGTGGCGAGTGTCCACCTGTCAACCACACGGTCCCTAGCTGATGGACGTGCCACGTGTTCGCCTGATACCTCGCCCTTGGCACTTCATGACTTCTACAGTCGAAAGTGATTCTTCCAACCTCTGAACCCCCGATACATGATATAGTGAAGGTTCTGATCCAACGGTCTTCCCATGACCTGGATCCAACGACTGTCTCTACTCCTCGCTACTCGGAACTTCACGAAATCAAGAGTTTGGTCTACCCTCTCCAAACTCCCGAACCCTGAATCCGTGAGATAATCCAATGGCATGGATTGAAATGAGATCAATGGTTCACATTGACCCTCGAATCTTGGGTGATGGGTTTCACTAGCCTCTAACCACCCTGCAACTCTGCAAGATCCAATGGCTATCGGCTATTTGACACTTCCTTCATGAAGTGTCTCCACCATCCATACAACTTCTCTCCTAGGCTACTTCTATGGGCTTAAATCCCTCGCAAATCGGTGAGATTCTATGGCTCACGACATCTCGACACTTCTCCACGAAGCGTCTCCACCATCCATTTCAGATGCTCTTTGTCTGTGCACCCTCCCAGAGATTAAACTCTGTGTGACTTTCTCCGGATCCGATGGTTGTTGACTATCCGTGCAAGATTTGACGGCTCAGATCTCTTTCTCTTCTGCTGCGCTTTCCTACCTGTGCCTGGACGTAAACTTGAATGATCCAGATCTTTCTTCTAGCACCGATCCTACGGTAGCTATAGCTCCCTCCTGAGCTTCCGCTTCTTCCTTCTCCTTGGAAGATTTCTGAAGTATCAATGGTCTCGGCCTTTGCTTCCTCTACTCCCTACAAACCCTATAACCTTAGCCTCGTTCTTCTTTCTTGGGACTCTCCTCCTCCCGAGCTTCGGGACTGTTAAACCTCAAAGGGATTCCCCAACTTCTGCACTCCTTGCAGAGTCCCTGCACACAACCGTGCTATCTCTTATGAGCTTCAGGACTTAGAGTAAGTCCTCTCTCTCTCTCTCTCTCTCTCCTGCTTCGCTGACGAGCCTTCAGACGGCTGTCTATCTGTCAACACTTTACTTAGGTGTTGGCCTGGTGCATTCCTTGCACAGGTCTTTATCCTCTTGAGCTTCAATTGCTCAAACCTCTAAGGTCTCTGCCCCTTCCTCTTCTTGAAAGGATGGAAATTCCCTCTGGCAACTTCCTACTCAAGCACTCCTTTCTGAGCCTGCAGGCTGTTCAGTAACCCTGTGAAGGTCCTCCTGTGACACTTCTCCTGTTCCATAACTCAAAAGAGTTCTTCCTGTGCACTCTAGCACCTACTCAATGCCCTCTTGGCAGAGCTTCTACAGAATCCCTCAGTAATTCTGTCAGTCCTGTGCCCTCCTCTGCACAGTCTCACCTCCAAGGTATTCAACAACCTTGACGATTCTCCTTGAGTCAGTGACTTCCTTTGGTGCGCCCTCTTGGCACGTCTTTTTCTGAATCCGCAGAATTCAGAAGTGCACTCCTTGCATTGGCTTACAGAACCCGTAGTGTTCTGTCATGCACTCTTTGCATGAAACCACAAAGAACCCAGACTTGGAATCAAAGAACTCACAGATAGGAAAATCTATCTATCCCTGTAAATGCACATCTACAACATACATCTACAACATTATCATAAACACATGAAGACATTCATTCATGAACTCATAAACACATGAACAACAACATGCAGGAAAAACTGCTTTGTTGTATTAATCTAAATGCCTGATTATAATGTGTTCGAGCTCGGACTGCAACAGAGTCTCTGCTCTCTCTCCTCTTCTCTCTATCTGCTCTAATGAATAACTCTACAAATACCAAATATCTTTTACCTGAGGGGGATCTTTGAGCTCTTCCCTCCAAGCTACCTACTCTATTCAATTACATTGAATTACAATGAATGGTTGTCTAGTCCGAATCGGATCTAGATCTCAACCTTACAACCTATTTAAGGCGATCTTTTAACTAATGCCTGCTCAAAGGCACGACTTTGGCTCTTCGGCCTTACAATCATTAATTACATTAATTCAATTTCAAAATATGAAAGTGAGAGGGCTGCGCCTCTCCTCCCTTAAATGCACGCCTTGATGTGCTGGCTGGCTGGTGCGTTGCTGGCTGGAGTGATGCTCCTGCATCAGGTTGTCGGGTTGGTGCTTTCGAACTCTGTTGCTTCTTGTTTCATGATTTATAATGTATGCCTTTACTAGTGAATGAACAGTTTGGGTTTGAAAGGATTTGCATTAATAAACGAACCATAGATGTTCTTTTGTCAGATACTTAGCCCTTTTTCCCTTGTCTTCTTCTTATGTATTATCGCTTTCTAGTTATATACTTAATCACCTTTCTATAATTGCGGGTTCTAGCATTGGTAGGCTGACATATCTTCATCTCCATCTATATCCTCACATGATGAATCCGACTGACCATTGTTCCTTTCCATACTTAGCCAATTTTATGCTCATGGTTGCCGGGTTGGCACTTTCGACCTTTGCTGCTTCCTGTTCCGTGATATACATCTTGCACTCAAAATTTCCATGATCTAGAATTCCACGTGGACTCCTTAGTCCTTTTTCCCTTCCTTTCTTCCCATGTATTATCGCTTTCTAGTTATTTACTTAGTGGCCTTTCTATGATTGCGGCTTCCAACGTTGGCGGGCTGACATATCTCCATCTCAGTCTATATCCTCACATGACGAATCCCACCCACCGCTATTCTTTTCCATGCTTAGCCAATTTTATGGCCACAGTTGTCGGGTTGGAGCTTTCGAACTCTGCTTCTTCTTGTTCCGTGATATACATCGTGCACTCAAAACTTCCGTGATCTACAATTCCACCACAGACTCCTCGAACTCGCAAGCTTCACTCTACCACGATTCACAAATGTTTCAAAGTATTTGTCGCTGCCTTCCATCCCCACTAACTTCCTGTCCTTCCTAATATACATTAGTCATGCTCTTACTAGTGACAACTGGACACACTGGTACGAAACAATTGGCATCAGATCCTCCACAATATACAAATTGACTACCGGATTCTAACATCGTCCGCTCTTTCGTGTTACAGATTATGCATTCAAATGTTCTGAGCGATACAATTTGAATGTCGGGGCCTCACGTCTTCTGGAGAGACCTTGTTAGCCTGTTTTGGATCCTCGTGTTGACGGGTTCATGAGATGTCCAATTCTTGGACACTGTTTTGGGTTGGCGCTTTCGAACTTTGTTGGTTCTTGTTCTGTGATATACATCTTGCACTCAAAATTTTTGTTGTCTACAATTCCACCGCGCACTCAGCCCTTTTCCCATTTTCTTCTTCCCGTGTGTTATCACCTTCTAGTTATATACTTAGTTTCCTTTCTATGATTGCGGGTTCCAGCGCTGGCGGGTTGACAATGCGACAACTTGACACAATGGTACGAAACAGTTGGCATCAGATCTTCCGCAATATGCAAATTGACTACTGGATTTCGACATCGTCTGCTCTTTCATGTTACAAATTATGCATTCAAATGTTCCGAGCGATAAAATTTGAACGTTGGGGCCTCACGTCTTCTGGAGAGACCTTGTCATCCTATTTTGGATCCTTGTGTTGACGGGTTCACGAGATGTCCAATTCTTGGACACTGTTTCGGGTTGGCACTTTCGAACTCTACTAGTTCTTGTTCCATGATATACGTCTTGCACTCAAAATTTCTGTTGTCTACAATTCCATCGAACACTTAACCCTTTTCCCCTTTTCTTCTTCCGGTGTGTTATCTCCTTCTCATTATATACTTAGTCGCCTTTCTATGATCACATGTTCTAGCGTTGGCGGGCTGACATATCTTCATTTCCATCTATATCCTCACATGACGAATCTGACCAGTCGCTGTTCCTTTCCATACTTAGCCAATTTTATGGTCACGCTTGCCGGGTTGGCGCTTTCGAACTCTGCTGCTTCTTGTTTCATGATATACATCTTTCACTCAAAACTTCTGTCATCTACAATTCAACTGCCAAATCCTCAAACTCGCAAGCTTCACTCTACCACAATTCACAAATGTTTCAAAGTATCTGTCGCTACCTTCCATCCCCACTAACTTCCTGTCATTCCTACTATACATTGGTTGTGCTCTTACTAGTGACAACTAAACACATTGGTACGAAACAGTTGGCATCCGACCCTCTGAAATATACAAATTGACTACTGGGTTCACATCTTGTACTCAAAATTTCCGTGATCTACAATTTCGCCATGGACTCCTTAGCCCTTTCTCCCTTTTCTTCTTTCCATGTATTATCGCTTTCTAGTTATATACTTAGTCTCCTTTTTATGATCGCGGGTTCCAATGTTGGTGGGCTAGCATATCTTTATCTCCATCTATATTCTCACATGACGAATTTGACCGACTGCTGTTTCTTTCCATACTTAGCCAATTTTATGGCCGTAGTTGTCGGGTTGGCGGTTTCAAACTCTGCTGCTTCTTGTTCTGTGATGTTCATCTTGCACTCAAAACTTCCATGATCTACAATTCCATTGCAGACTCCTCAAACTCACAAGATTCACTCTACCATGGTTCACAAATGTTTCAAAGCATTTTTCGCTACCTTCCATCCCCACTAACTTCTTATCCTTCCTAATATACATTGGTTATAATCTTACTAGTGACAAGTGCACACACTGGTACGAAACATTTGGCATCCAACCCTCTGCAATATACAAATTGACTACCGGATTCTGACATCATCCCCTCCTCCATGTTATAGATTATGCATTCAAATGTTCCGAATGATAAAATTTGACCGTCGAGGTCTCACGTCTTCTGGGGAGACCTTGCTAGCCTATTTTGGATCTTCGTGTTGATGGGTTCATGAAATCTCCATTTCTTAGTCACTGTTTCGGGTTAGCACATTCGAACTCTACTATTTTTTGTTCCGTGATATACATATTGCACTCAAAATTTCCGTGATTTACAATTCCACCGTGGACTCCTTAGTCCTTTTTCCCTTTTCTTCTTCCCATGTATTATTGCTTTGTGGTTATATACTTAGTGGCCTTTCCATGATCACAGGTTCCAGTGTTGGCGGGCTGGCATATCTTCATCTCCATCTATATCCTCACATGACAAATCTGTCCGACCGTTGTTCCTTTCCATACTTAGCCAATTTTATGGCTGCGGTTGCCGGGTTGGCGCTTTCGAGCTCTGCTGCTTCTTGTTCTGTGATATACATTGTGCACTCAAAACTTCCATGATCTAAAATTCCACCACGGACTCCTTGAACTTGCAAGCTTCACTCTACCACGACTCACAAATGTTTCAAAGTATCAGTCGTTGCCTTCCATCCCCACTAACTTCCTGTCCTTCTTGATATACATTAGTTATGCTCTTACTAGTGATATACAAATTTCCCTCTGGACTGTCCTATCATACCCTATTCGGTGTTATGCATATTGCACTCAAAAAGTTCTGAGGCATATAATTTTACCCTTGCGCCCTCACCTCCAACGGTTGTACCTTCTAACCCTATTTTGAAGCTATTTTTTCCCATCCTTGCAACCACCGTACTTCTTTCTTAGTATGAAATTAGAAACCTTTCATGCTAACAACTGACCATGCAGGAACCGTCAACATTGTCATTAATGAGAGAAATGCTCGAGGAGATCTCCCATTATTACACATTAAACCAAGATCCACAGAGACTTATATTGTCCCTTCCGAGTGTTCATCTCAAACACGCGTCGTCGTGTTGGCCCATTCAAGAAATCTACAATGCTTAATCGCTCATTGCCGTATCCGCCATGTTCGCATTTCTATGTATGCAATTACTAGTGTTTAATGTTAACAATTCATCATGCAACAAGCGTTGAAATTGTCATTAATGAACAAAAGTCTCGAGGATATCTCCCATTCAGACGCATTGGACCAAGATTCGCGCAGCGTTATATTATCCCTTCCAAATTTTCATTTCATTCATTGTCTGGAGCAAACAAATGCTCTTGTAGACTTATGGCAGCAGGTCGACAACAATTTTTTGGAGATACAGTAAATATCTTCGGACATCAGGACCAGAACTTCCAGTGGTCCAGGGCATACTTTTACTATTCATCTCATTCTGCCTAGAACAAAGTGATTTGTACCTCTGGAATCACTCGTGCAAGCTGTGTACCTGAGGTTTTTGACTGTAAGGAGGTGGTCTCTTAGTGTGCCGAAAAATATATTCCAAGCCAAAGAATTATTTCATTGCGCGACCATTCTCTTTTTTCTTTGTCACCTCAGGTCTTCCGCAAGATGTTAAAATTGCCGGAGCCAACATTAACCTTCAGAGGACATGACTGCAAGCAATTCCTATAAAAACATGATAACGGGTTGGACATCTTAGCCGAGTTCCTTGAAGACCCGACAACATTTCCTGAAGATATCACAAAGTTGCAGGTAAGTTCCTTTAGAAATCCATTTCAGGAAATTGTTTGGCTGTTTACAAGAATAACGAGACATGCATCCACGACAAGCATTTCCCATATAATTATTTATATTTTGTACTTCATAGTCAAGGAATAATTCATTTTTGATTGGGGGAAGCTAATTTCCATTGATATATGTTCCCATTTGTCATGATTCAAAGAATCAAATGAATTTTATATGTCATCCTACTTGATTTTCGCAATAGTGCATTGCCGTCCGTTTCCAAAACTTTCTCTTTCCAAGAAAATAAGCTGTGGATTCAACCCAATAAAATTCTAGTACTAGGCCCTGCAGAGGCACAAGGTCCCCCATTGTTTTTATGAAGTTTTTAATGGCTTTGTCTCAATTTTCAAAGATTTATTGTTAGGGGATGCTCCACGGATGTCTGGCTAGGAAACCAAGTTTTTGAATAGGAAGGGCACACTTGAACAAAAGGAAAATCACAGTGTACTAATGGTCTTTGGCTCTAAGGAAAATCTTGCTTTCCTTCCACGCCACATCACATACAATATATTTTTTGCAGAAATAGCATGGCAATACAACCATTGGTTGCATTTTTTCCATAACAAGAAAAGAAAAAAGTTCATTCCTCTGCCCTGGAAAGTCGGAGACTTCGTGTGCAGAAACGTTAACAAGATTAACGAATTTGCCAGCCATTTCAAGAAATTGAACCTAACGTATGCTGAAAGGCTAAAAGGGTTAGACCTAATGGGATTTTTCGAGAACATTTACTTGTAGTTGGCTTTAGCAAATCTTTTATCCATAGACACCTGACTGAAGACAGGGACAGTGATGACAACAATCTTGCTTCTGGCGATTGTGACACAGATACATTGCAAAACACAACTGAATTACACAGACAACAGGGAAAAGTATCCGGTGAAAAGAGTGCCCAGTCCCCCACCAAAACTCCCAAGAGAATGACATCATGGAGCATCGCTTCAACGGCCCACCCTAGCAAGAAAGCAAGCCATAAATATTCGAACGAAGGAGGAGATAAGAACCCTCCTCGCATAAAAATTAATAGTTCTCACAAAATTGCATCGATGAAGAAGAGAAAAAACAATGTAGGGCAGGTAGGCGAACCCAAAATTGAAAGTGAATAGGTGTAACTTGAAATTGAAACTGAGCACATGCACAAAATTGGGCCTTTTGCAGTGGAAATAGATGAGACCGACAATTTTTTTACGAAGATGAATCCTTCATATTCCAGAGCGTTGTTTTTGACAACCAATCTAAAAATATGGTCATTGAAAAGAGAGATGTAACAAATAGGAAAGACAAATCTCACACAGAGATTAACTTTAGGGAAATGCGGCCATCCAAAATATCCCTATTTTACCACGTAACCGATAATGTTCTTGATGATTCCATTGGAGGAATTGAAGTGGAAAATGCTAGACTGAAAGACCGCCTCAACAAATTTGAGGAGGCTTTCATTGCCATCCCAGAATTTGTGAGTCCTTTAGCAAAAAAAGTTCCTTCTACCACTGCATCCAAGATGAAAGCATCCTCTACCCTCCTTGCATGCTCTAGAGCCCTTGTAGAGAATAACATCAAGAAAAGAATGCAACTAGTTACCGAAGCCTGGGAAACATCACAAAATTTAGTTTCCTTCCGAAATAAGGAAAATGATTTGCTCAAACATTTGGAGGCGAATTTAAAAAATGATCAACGTTTCTGTGAACAGGTGCTGACTCCTTTTTCTAACTATGCCGTCAACACCTCATAACTGAAAAGAAGACAAGATAAACTCCCCTCCCCAAAGCAGACCAAATAAGTAAAACCATGCTGGCAAAAGAAAGTTAAGAACCTGGAGCTCATTGTCTAATCATGTAAACAAGGCATATCAGAAAAGGAAGAATTATTCACAAGCCTGATCCAAATAGACTTAGCCGGAAGTACCAATGCGGGTCAAGACCCAAACTTAATTCTCAAATCCTTGTCAATGACCAAAGAAGCCTTCCATGAACAACTTGATATTTTAAAGGGGTTGTCTTTCAAAAAGTTTTATGACATAGTTGAACATCGTGTAGATGAGCTCGAGTGCTGGGTACTGGACTATTCAACACACAATGAAGAAATTGAATAGAGTTTGCATAGTATTTCAATGGATCTAAGGAAATTAGAAAACAACCTTTACGACATAGAAATCCGGGATGAAATCAACATGGCCCCCATGAGAAGCTACATTGAAGAATGGTTCGAACAAAGAATGGACAACCTCATCTAGGAAGGGCAACAACCAGTCGACACAATTCCACTGACCATCGACGACATCAATAAAAATGCATTGGCTTCATAGTAAGTCTATATTGTCATCTTGTTTTCTTTATCAATCTAGTTTAACTCTATACTGTCATCTTGTTTCTTTATCAATCCAGTTATTACCTCTTTAAATAGAAAACTGTAACCAAACACTCATACCTTCCAATTTCTTCTTTTCAGGTCTTCCTCTCTACCATCGCACACTTCTTCTTTTGATATTCCTAATTCTTGTACTTATTTCTTTTTATGTTCTGTGAGAGCCCCAATCCCAGTCTATATGACAAACACATTTAAATTTCCAGAAATATGTAGCATACATTATTAATTTTTGATAAATTTCAAAGAAAACTGATTCGAGAATGCCTTTATTGTATGCTAAATTTTGGGTGTCCAGGAACCTTTGTTGTTTGTTTCAAAGAAAACTAATTCGGGAATGCTAGATTTTTTGTGTCTGATTGTATGCTAAATTTTTTTTTTCCAGGAACCTTTGTTGATGTAACAGGTGTTATTACTTTCAAAGAATTTTGGAATGCCTTTGTTGCACGACGTTTTTACTATTCTATTGTATGCTAAATTTTTGGTGTCCAGGAACCTTTGTTGTTTGTTTCAAAGAAAACTAATTCGGGAATGCTAGATTTTTTGTGTCCTATTGTATGCTAATTTTTTTTTGTCCAGGAACCTTTGTTGATGTAACAGACGTTATTACATTCAAAGAAAACTAATTTGGGAATGCCTTTGTTGCACGACGTTGTTACTATTCTATTGTAGGCTAAATTTTTGGTGTCCAGGAACCTATAATTTGATAAATTTCAATTTTTTTTTGTGTCCCATTGTATGCTATTTTTTTTTTCCAGGAACCTTTGTTGATGTAACTGACGTTATTACTTTCAAAGATAACTAATTCGAGAATGCCTTTGTTGCACGACATTGTTACTATTCTATTGTATGCTAAATTTTTGGTGTCTGGGAACCTATAATTTGATAAATTTCATTTTTTTTTGTGTCCAGGAGCCCTTGTTTTAAAGCAAACTAATTTGGGAATGCTAAATTTTTTCTGTTTTTGTCCACGAACTTATGTAACAAACGTTATTACTATTCTATATGTTAAATTTTTTGTGTCCAGGAACCTTTTAAATGTTGATGTAATTTCTAGAAATATGTAATAGACATTATAAATTTTGATAAATTTCAAAGAAAACTGATTCGGGAATGCCTTTATTGTATGCTAAATTTTGGGTGTCCATGAACCTTTGTTGTTTGTTTCAAAGAAAACTACTTCGAGAATGCTAGATTTTTTGTGTCCTATTATATGCTAATTTTTTTTTGTCCAGGAACCTTTGTTGATGTAACAAACATTATTACCTTCTAAGAAAACTAATTCTATTCTATTGCATGCTAAATTTTTGGTGTCCAGGAACCTATAATTTGATAAATTTCAATTTTTTTTGTGTCCAGGAGCCCTTGTTTTAAAGAAAACTAATTTGGGAATGCTATTTTTTTTTTGTTTTTGTCCACGAACCTATGTAATAGACGTTATTACTATTCTATTGTATGCTAAATGTTTTGTGTCCAAGAACCTTTTAAATGTTGATGTAACAAACGTTATTACTAGGAACCAATTGTATGATAAATTTTTTGTGTCCGGGAACCTTTTAAATGTTGATGTAACAAACGTTATTACTAGGAACCTTATTATTATTGTACGCTAATTTTTTTTTGTCGAGGAACCTTTTAAATCTTTCCTGTACTATCAAACTTAGATACTAATTTCAAATAAAACTGATTCGAGAATACTAAATTTTGCATGGATATCACATGTACTTCAACGAGCTACCCACATGTCTGTACTCGGTCGCATTTATTCCCATTCCAACCTGGCAGGGACTACGCTGCCATGCAACACTTGTTTTAATATGTAATGGTAAAAGATGATTTTGTATAAAGTAGAATTATATATACTTTATTTAGACAAGGTCAAAGTCAAAAGGTAATAGGGTCATGCAAATAGAGAGAAGTAATATAGTATGTCTTTATGATATGAACTTATAAAATTTTCTTACTCTCCCTTTATTAAAGGTCATGAAGGTAAGGTGAGCCATGGAACATAAAGGAGTTATATGATGGTAAGGCATCTCATATAATGATTCTACAATATCTACAATATGGGGTGGATTGGAAAGAGAGAGGCATGAGAAATATATTTGGACTTGGCTTATGAATATACAAATGACAAGTTTAAGAATGCAGAGGACCTCAAAATAAGTCATATGAATGATAGATCGAGAGCCATAATAATTTTTTCGCGTGGGTTGCGCCAATCTTAACAAGAGTGGGAAAAATTTTGCACAAACAATTTCATTCGAGGAGAATGACAACGCTTTGCTGGCTAAGTCCTGTTGACAAAAATCATCGTCAACAAGAACCACATCTCATATTCCTATCCAACCTACACTAGGGCCCTAATAAAATAATGGTACATTCCGATGAACTGAGAGCAGTGAAAGGGGTACATTCCTTGGGTGTGAGATCGGAAGAGCGGTTCAGCAGGAATGCCGAGACCGATCTATGTAATAGACGTTATTACTATTCTATTGTATGCTAAATTTTTTGTGTCCAGGAACCTTTTAAATGTTGATGTAATTTCCAGAAATATGTAACAGACATTATAAATTTTGATAAATTTCAAAGAAAACTGATTCGGGAATACCTTTATTGTATGCTAAATTTTGGGTGTCCATAAACCTTTGTTGTTTGTTTCAAAGAAAACTACTTTGGGAATGCTAGATTTTTTGTGTCCTATTATATGCTAATTTTTTTTTGTCCAGGAACCTTTGTTGATGTAACAAACATTATTACTTTCTAAGAAAACTAATTCTATTCTATTGTATGCTAAATTTTTGGTGTCCAGGAACCTATAATTTGATAAATTTCAATTTTTTTTGTGTCCAGGAGCCCTTGTTTTAAATAAAACTAATTCGGGAATGCTATTTTTTTTTTGTTTTTGTCCACGAACCTATGTAACAGACGTTATTACTATTATATTGTATGCTAAATGTTTTGTGTCGAGGAACCTTTTAAATGTTGATGTAACAAACATTATTACTAGGAACCAATTGTATGCTAAATTTTTTGTGTCCAGGAACCTTTTAAATGTTGATGTAACAAACGTTATTACTAGGAACCTTATTATTATTGTACACTAATTTTTTTATTGTACACTAATTTTTTTTTGTCCAGGAACCTTTTAAATCTTTCCTGTACTATCAAACTTAGATACTAATTTCAAATAAAACTAATTCGAGAATACTAAATTCTGCATGGATATCACATGTATTTCAACTTGCTACCCACATGTCTGTACTCGGTCGCATTTATTCCCATTCCAACCTGGCAGGGACTACGCTGCCATGCAACACTTGTTTTAATATGTAATGGTAAAGGATGATTTTGTATAAAGTAGAATTATATATGCTTTATTTAGACAAGGTCAAAGTCAAAAGGTAATAGGGTCATGCAAATAGAGAGAAGTAATATAGTATGGCTTTATGATATGAACTTATAAAATTTGCTTACTTTCCCTTTATTAAAGGTCATGAAGGTAAGGTGAGTCATGGAACATAAATGAGTTATATGATGATAAGGCATCTTATATAATGATTCTACAATATCTACAATATGGGGTGGATTGGAAAGAGAGAGGCATGAGAAATATATTTGGACCTGGCTTATGAATATACAAATGACAAGTTTAAGAATGCAGAGAACCTTAAAATAAGCCATATGAATGATAGATCGAGAGCCATAATAATTTTTTCGCGTGGGTTGCGCCAATCTTAACGAGAGTGGGAAAAATTTTGCACAAACAATTTCATTCCAGGAGAATGACAACGCTTTGCCGACTAAGTCCTATTGACAAAAATCATCGTCAACAAGAACCACATCTCATATTCCTAGCCAACCTACACTAGTGCCCTAATAACATAATGGTACATTCCGATGAACTGAGAGCAATGAAAGGGGTACATTCCTTGGGTCAACGAGTTCAAAGGAATAAGAGATTTTGGTTGAAACCATTGTTGGAGTTGTAAAATTGTAGAATTTTATTTCTTAAAGTATTGTGATGTATATTGGTATATGTATGTATATCAACATAATGTGTATCGATGACGACGTACAATTGTATAGGAGGGGGAATGCAACGTCCCCATTATAATCCTTCATTTAATTAATGTTTAATGTAGATATAATATGTGGCTTCGTCCAAGCAATGTATATGCAAATTGTATTTTTGAATTTTAATAATAAAATATAATGCCAACTGCTAGGGGTCATGGACAAAGATGGGGGCTGATTAATTCACAAGAGAGGGGATTGTCTAAGAGAATTTCTAAGAGGTGTCCAAGGGGGAATTACCCATGTTTATTAACTCAACCCACTTCCTAAAATTACTATTGGTATATGAGCCTTCTATTTTGTTGTTGAGTGTTCCCAAATCCAATTATTGAATACATGTAAGAGATTGGGTGGGAGAAGTCACATCCCATAGTTATTGAGAGCATGGGAGCTGAGTACAATCAACTTGAGGAAGTGTGTAAGTCAAGAAAGCAAGCCAAATGAGAGGAAATTGGCATGAGCAGTTATAACAATTTTCGACAATCATGTTTTTGCATGAACAACAAGTAGCGAATAGAAAAAAGAGTTTTGGAGTTGGAGCAAGAAGGATGGGTGAGTTCTAGAGCATGCTGAAGCATTTTTGGAGCATTGGAGTTGAAGACTAAAGAGCCAGGTTGTTAGGCATGAAGAGTGAACTCATGTGTGAGTTTCATTGTAACAACAAGTGATTGTTGTTGCTTTCCTAGTAGTGAAATCCCTTGAGTTTCTCAGTAGAGATATTTTTGGTTCCCTGTGCTAGAGAGACCCTGATAAATGAATGAGATGCTTGATGGACTAGGAGTAGTGAAGGGGTACATTCCTTGGGTTGGGTAGGTCGAGAGAAAGAGATCTAGCGAAAAATTGATATAGTTGTAGGAAAATACCAATGGGTTTTGAGAATTTTCCGAGCTATGAGTGGACATTGAGAAACCACTCTCTTTTATAGATTGCTAGCCTTAGCTGAGAAGTGACTTGGTGTTGAGATTTGAAACAAATAATTTATGATTGGGTAGAACGTCCATCCCAAACAACTGGTTATACAACAATTTTTAAAATATAAGTATTTTATCTTATTTCTATATTGCATTATAAATTTAATTATTATATATTAATTATGTGTTTGAAAATACATTCATATAATTTTAAACATATTGTAAATACATTTAAATATAATATCAAACGAGAGTTAAATGTGTGTAATTAAAAATAAAAAATAAAATAAAAAATTAATTAATTTATAAATATTTCCACATTGGACCTCTCAACTACACTATGTTACACTTAACTTCACCATTAAACTTCCTTAATGCACTTTTCTCTACTCACTTATATCTTTTTATTACAATTTTCCCATACACTCATAATTGTGCTTGATATGAAAGCTATTCTATACTTGCTATACCCCAAACAACGATACATTTATCTTTCCATGCCACGTGCTAAGTACATCTTCACTCTATGCCATGCATTAGCATGAACATCGTGTGAGACATTATATGCTCATCTTTCCAATTTGTCTTTTAATTATGCTTTTCTATACTACTCAATTTTTTAATTATATTTTCAAAGAATGTGTTTGAATCCCGATTTCACCATAGAAAATAAACTATAAACTTATTTTAGTTAGTAATTTTTTTTGAGTTACTTTTCCAAGTTTTTAAGAGGTTTTTAAACGGCTAGTTTTAAATTTTCAGTCAATTCAAAATTTTGATATTTTTTAAACATTTGTTAGTTTAAAATGGAACAAAACTTTTAAAATAAACTTTTAAATTCATACTCAAAATATTAAAAATCTGAGTGAATTCAAATCCATTTTTTTTGACTGAAAAAAACGTCTATCCTACTCAATTTTTTTCCTCTTCTATCTTAACGTTTCTCGTCATTCTAACGAATGACATTCCGTTGGAGATTTTTCTCAATTCCATCCCAACGTTTCTCTTTATTATCACTTAATTTCCTATTGGTGTATTTACTTCTTAGAAGAGGATTCTTTTCTGATTAGTGAGACAAAAGGCCGAGTGCACTAGTCGTTTAATGATTGCTTATTGGTTTTCTTTAAAATTCAATCTCACATAAGAATACAAGGAAACTTGCCCTTCCTAACTGTTTGCAGCCAACAATGATATATAGCAGAGGGGACTTGCAAGAAATATCTTGCATGGACAATCACACGTAGAAGCTATCAATCAGAACGTTACAGCTTTCAAACATAAATCGATATGCATTTAGTTTCTTACGAATGCAGCAGCAAGTTAATTATGAGAAAAAGACGTAACCCTGTGAATCTGGTACAAGGCCATAAATTTCAAATGAATGTACTGGTCCTACTCGTTATGATATTTAAGATACAGGGCGACCCAGGCGCGTATCTTCAACGCTTCAGTCTCCAATTCGCATCGTAGATATCGCCTGCAAAAGAATGATGAAATTTGAACAAAACTCCACGAAATTTTAATTCCCATACCTAAATATTTTTCGTTTGGATTTCCTATTTGTTTTCGTATATTGCATCCTGTAATCATTTGCGTGGGGTTTCCCTTTCCTTTGCAACCATGGCATAGGAACAGCATACAACAAAACAAAAAACTATCGATGGTGGCCACGTTCACGTCATTGAATGCAGAAAAGATTACGTGCAGAATGTAGCGTTGAATGTGGTAGAGGAAAGTAGATGAAGAGGGGGACTGGAGCGCGAGTAAGGACTGGACACATTTATTTTCCCAGACTTACTATAAGCAGCCATGGCTATAACCTGAACCCTCTGATTTCTTAGACTGGCGGCATGCAATACTGTAATCTGCATTTGCAGCAGTTATATCTTATCCTCGTAACTTCTAAAAATTGCCACCGGGCACAGCTTCTCTGACCTGGCTGTAAGTCTCTATACTTACCACCAGCGCTGTGTATGTGTGCACCTCCTCTCAGGAATTTGGAGCAGTTGGAATTTGTTGTTACAGGAAGTTGGAATTTTGATCAATTAAATGGATCAATTTTTTAAAGATCTGTTGATATTCAAGATTGGACAAAATCTGTGAGACATAATTTGGATCATGGTGAAATTCTGATGGTACTTGAACTTGGAAGAGGGTTTGGGAGCTTCCACCATACACTGAACTTCAATCATGGTGAAATTGTCATAGTATTTGAAATTTCTATCCGATTATTGTCAATTTTTTTTTTTACCAGAAAGAGATTCTTCTTACTAATAACTTGATCGAAAAGAATCTCAGCCCCTTGCATAATATCATATCAGTAATTTTTTTTTCCTTGTTTCACCCACGGATTTGAATATTCTTATCACAGCAGCGAAGACGATAAATGCAACAAAGCTGTTCAGTTGTAAGTACAGGGTCTTGCTTTCATACGGCTGGGTCCGGTTGTTTAACCTTCGCCATCGAATCACTGTGCGTGGGATCGCTTTAACGAACGTCGGAGGGGTCGGTTCTGAGATGGGATTCTTCTAGCACTTCCGGGCGGGCTGTCGGCAGTGGGCCACCTGGGTCGACCTCAATCCTCACCTTAAATAAACGTACAAGGCTTCCTAAAACCGTGGGTGGGACTCGGGGGTTTACCGCAAATAGCCCAGGTTCGATTCTCACATTTCTGTATAGGCTCCACCTGAGAATCATCAAAGCCCAGAATTGGGTAGGTTCTGGTATGGGGGGTTTCGCATAGACTTTGAATTATCGAAAAGAAAAAAACAAACGTTATTAATTGTGCCTGCCGTCGATAGCGAAGGCACATGACCGTCATCAATTTCTGGAATATATGTACTTGAGATTTGCCTTCCATGCTTTTATTTCTGAACATTAGGTATCTCATGAATTTCTCTTAGTGGATCAATTGATATCTGGTGATTTTGCTGATTTTCTTTTATCCCGCTGATTAAGGCGTTTTAGAAGGTCTGGTTAGTCTTGGGTTCTGTGCAACAACTGAATTCTGATCAGGGCTCAGTCAATGGGACATCATTCCTGCTGCAACAAGCAGAAGGTGAAGAGGGGCCTCTGGTCTCCCGAAGAAGATGAGAAGCTGATCAAATATGTTACAGCCTATGGCCATGGTTGCTGGAGCGTCGTTCCCAAGCAAGCAGGTGATTGAGCTAAGAGATGCGAGGTGCTTTACTGAACCCAGTGGGACTGGGCTAGATTTTGTATACCGCTTATACCTGATTTTATTTTTTATATATACATATATACATATTAGGGTATATTTATTTTTAATTTTTGATATATTAAGTAAAAGCTGCATATGTTTTTTTCATTTCAAATGATCAGTGATGAGATTTTAGGTACTCTCAAAGCTTAATTTGTTTTTAAAGGTTTTCAAGCTTTTTAATCTGAGGAAGGCGTTTAATAAATTTAAAATTAACTTTAAGTACATTAGAAAGGATTTGATCTTATATATATTAGGTTAAAATATATTTGTCTATATATTGTTTTTTTTCTAATTATAAGAGAGGAGATAATATTCTTGAAGATGTTAAGGAATAAGTATCTAAATTTTAGTATTTTTAGATGATGATGTTATTATTTAATATTATCATTTTATTGTTTCTTAGGTGTAAAATCTCAGGTGATGGAGTGTGATGTTAAGACACTTGTAAAATCTTAGGTGATGGAGTGTGATGTTAAGACATTTCTTGATGTTAAAATTATCAGTTTGAGTGTGGTTTAGACAGGGTCAGGTGATTTTGATGACTTAAAAATCCCTGAATAACTGTTTAATCAACAAACAAAAAAATACTATTATTTTATTATATATATTAATTATAATATTATTTCTATTATACATTTATTTCATAATGATTATGTATTTCAACACAATGAATTTGTATTTAATCAAAATCCATTTAAATTTGTGTCTGATATGCACAAATTTGTGTTTATGGATTGCTTCCATATCTGTGGAGATTGTAGAATGGGGATCGTAGAATACATCTAGCTTTCTTATGAGTGTTTATGGATCGTCTCCATATCTATGGAGATTGTAGAATGGGGACTGTAGAGATGAAATAGAATCAACCAAATACCAATCTGTAAAAAAATGTCTATGAGATATTAA
>CBVK0103779186.1:2939-22087 GCA_900067695.1 Picea abies
CGTGCATGTCACTGGATGCTTGGATAAACAATCTCACCCTGCCAATAGAATCATGGAACGCAAGGAAGAAACGGGTGCATTCAAAGAAGGGTGAGATGGGATTTTCAAAATAGGATATACAGAATACATATCGAGTAACTCTCTTAGAACAAGAAGCAACGTTAGTAAGGTCCATGCAATGACTTTTTTCCTTTGACCAGTTTTGATACAACTACGAAGCTTTACTATATATCAATAAAGTCATATTTCAAGAATGATTAAATTTGAAAAATTAGTTAAAGGGTAAATATTCCTTTAACTTTTACATTAAGTTGAAAACATAGTTATACTTTAATTGAAAAAAATAAATTAGATACATATTTCAAAAAAATATTTTAAATACAATATTGTCCTTTTAATTATTTAAAATGTTAAAAGTAATAAAAAATATATATTTTTAATTTCAAATATATATATATATATATATATATATATATATATATATATATATATATATATATATATATATATATATATATTTAGTCTCTTAGGTGTAGGACAATCTGACAGTGTGTAGGAATTTCAAAATGTTAAAAATGACAATATAAAACTTTAAATACAATCACAAACTCAAACATTTTTGTAACACTAATATAAGAGAGGATGTAATCTATGTATCCATATGATGGGTGAACACTCCATCTTATACTCATATTTTTAGTATTCCTCAATCCTTCTTACCATGGGAGTCATGTTCATTCTAGATCTCATTTGAAAAGAAGGAATTGTAGTATATCCCGAGGCCTTTGTTGAAGGGTGTTAATTCTATAAAAATACTATAAAAACAATGAAGAGACCCTAGTTTCTTTATAGGCCTCTAGGAATATGACATTCTAGCATGAAAGAATACATTGCTTATTATTTAAATTAAGATGTTTGTGATTTGGAACTTCCCAAAATCCATAGAAACACAAAACTAAATGAAATCACTCATCAATACCACCGAGTATGTTATTTTTATTGAGGATATTAATTGTTCATTTTATCTTTCAAACCATGTGAAAATGCATGAAAGAGTGGGATGATAGAGAATAATCCCTAATGCATAACTTTGATGATAATAAAAAATAGGTTACCTTCTCTCTAGCTTTCTCAAGAATCCCACCCATCTTAAAAAATGTTATTCCAAGCATTAATGCTACAAATTATGTGTTTCCTTGATCTTGGTCTTGGGATGAGGTAGGGGAAAGACAACTATGGGGCATTCTCAAAATATTTCTAAAGCATCGTCATGCTAGAAACAAGAAGAAGAAAGTGAAAAAGTGTGACAGATAAAGATGCATGGAGTTGAGAAAAAAAGGAATGATCATTATGAAGAATACATGAGTGAGGATTTGATGATGCTATAAATTGAATGAACAAATCACAATTCTCATTATTATTATCCCAATTTTAGGTTTTGTGATGTTGACTAGGTTGATTTTGTGCAACTTCATATCTAAACTTAATCAAGAACATACATATTATAAAATTTCATGAAGCTTAATAGAGTTTCTAATCCAAAAGAAAAAACTATGTATTATATGTATGAAGAGCTTGACCAAACTTGTACAAGATTCATGGATTATCGAGAGATTTACATTCAATACTTAGTTATGTGTTTTCTTCCCATTATCTATTGTATTAGTGGGGATGTCATGAATTGTGTGTTAAGTGGTGGAAGGCCTGAAATTATAATCATATTAGATACCAAACCTATAACCATGTCATGAATTTTAACATGTAAACACATATAATTATGAATGCAATAAAATAACTATGACCAAACATGTGAACATGAAAAAAGAGAGATGACATAATTTCCCTAGGTTTGCTCAACGTCTATTGTTTGCTCTTCAAAATTGACATTCAACAACTCATTTGTAATTGATCTTCTTAATAATCTCCCAATGTGAGTACAATTTACATCCATAACCTATGATTAATTTTTTTTTTTTTTTACAAATCCATGAGTGGAGACAAAATAAAAAATAAAATGAAATTATGGTGAGTGTTGGAGGCAACAATATCAAAGCAAATAGTTGTATGACAAGTGTGGTATGAAAAAACATTAAGTATGTAAACTAAATGCAATGTCAATTCCCATATTGACAAGAATCAACAATGCTCATAATAAATGAACTAAAGTGGGGACCCACAAAGACAATGTAGCTAAGCTTCATTGGGAATATTTCTTTGTGACACTCAAAATACTGCATACACCAATATGGTGGTAGGATATTTATCTAGTTGTGAGCAATGCGATGGATTAAATGTTGTGGAAGGGTACACCATATCAGGGAATAGATACGAATAAATTAGAATAGAGATGATTTTAGTATTTAGATATCAATGGAAAGTATTGTGTGATGAAGCAATGCGCATTGACCAACCAAACATTGGAAGTGATTACAATGATGGGTTATTGAAAATATAACCCTTCTTTTGATATTTTATGATATTTGTTGTCCTTCATAAATGACAAGTGATTTGAAAAAATTACATTTTTTTTCGAATGATGTTTTTTGAATTACCCTTCTAGGATGGGTTTGAACCCCTTATAAGGGCTAGGAATGGTTCAATTTTGATCATTGTATCGCAACATCTCATCACTTAAGAAACAATCTAGTAAATCACTATAAAATGCACTCTAAAACCGTGATTTCCACTCTAAAAACATGAGTTCCAAAACATGATATTATAAATACATGTAATGCTATGAGAACAAGAGGTCCATTTAGTAACTTAAAATATTTTACTGTACACTAGTTTAGATTCATTTAAAATCAAAATCTATTAGTCTTGAGAGGGATTAAATCCCTTGAAGTGTAAACTTTTTTTAAATTGCAAAACTTGAGGAAGAATTCGCATCTACGAGGATTGGATCTCTCTTAAGGTTTGAAAGATGGGGATTAGATGGATTTATGATGGTATATTTTCACTATAGTATTCATGTTATTCACAAAAATATACATATTAATTACATAGACATATTATCCATTGATGCATTATATCAAGATTCTACATTCTCAACTATATTAATATTACTAGAAGAAATTCCATAATTCCATATTCTAAATTATATTAAGGTGAATCCATGAATATGTGTTCCACTTTTTACTGAAATGTGGCCATGAAAATTTAAGATTTTACATATAGTGTTTTTTGGTAGGGAATTGTATTGTGTTTCTAATGATATGTTTTTTTAAAAAATATTAATGTTATTTAATGTGTAAATATATATTTAATTACATGTTTGTCTTTGTAAATTTTATGAAAAATCAACAAATGACTTTTGTTCACGACATAATGTAGTATTTCCTTATTTTTTTTATGAAAATTATATTTTATATTATTTTTTGAACCCAACAAATTAATATTTGAATCTCATTGTATACACCTTTGGATTCCCAACTATTTTTTTTCCTCTTGTTTATTTAAAATGAAAAACTAGAAATACCCTTTTGAAGAGGATCCATGTAGTGTGCACATATTTTTATAATTTTTTTGTTGTGAAGATTTATGCTAATTTTTATTTGAGGAATGCTACTTATTTTTCTTTGAGCACCTTCGAATTGTGATCCTTTTTTTTAAGTATAAGTTTTAGAAGAAAATAAATTAAAAATATTTCAAATCAAAAGTGTGGAAATGCACATCATTGGACAAAGGATTCAATGATGAATCCATCCACATCAACTCTTCCACTTGACATGATAGAGATGAAGGGGTTTCATCTCCCACAAGTTGCATTTGTAGAGAATTCTATAGAAGGGGCTAGGATTTTTTGGTTTTCAAACCTTCAATTGATCTATATAGCTTAATTGAGGATTATTTGAAAGCTTAAGCAAGTGCTTAAATTTGATTTTTAAAATACCTCAATCAAGGGTTTATTAAACCCTCAATCGAGGTTTTGTTGGGTTAAATATCATTGCTTAATCAATGCAATACCTTGATGGAGGTTGAAGATGAAGTGTTATAATATGATAGATAGAGGATGAAATGAAGACTAGCATAATTGAGAGAACATTGAGAAGAAAATGTAGGTCAACCCATTTCTCAATTGAGAGTCTTTAGGGCATCGTGTTGAGAGAGATATTGATCATATTTAATCACATAACCTTAATGCCTATTATAGTCATAGTTTTGATTTATACTCTATTTTATTATTTATATATTGTACATTTTAAACCTTTACAATATAACAATGCACACGTAGATTATTTATAAAAAGTAAAGAAAACAATAGCATTCACACATAGTAGTAAGAAATTTACCTTGGAAACCCTTAATTAGAAAAACCAACAAATGTTTAGAGTTGCAACTCTAACTATCATCTTTAACTTCACCATTTACAAATAATATATATATGATTATGTGGCATTCAAAAGAATAATACATTGACCTAGATTAGATTACAACCTTAATTCATTAACTCAAATTTGAAAACCATGGGATGGAAAATTGTGTCCCAAAACCGCCCAAAATGGACAAAAAAAACCACCCTTTTTTTTCCGGGGGCTCTACCCCTCTAACACATACACATCACATGTGGGGCAAATTGTGAAAATAATATAACAAATACCCAACATTATCCCACTTGCTTTCTTTGCATATATGGGGCCCAAAGATTACATGATCAACAATTTAGGGAAACAATGATCATTGCTTCTCTACACTAAGAGAATGTCTCAATGCTTATATAATACTTTTTCAATGAATCTACAAAATTCTTCAAAGTGTCCACCATCACCAACAATACCTTCTTGTCTTCAACCTTGTCTCTCACAAAGTGATACTAAACATCAATGTGCTTTTTCTTAGAATGATAAGTTCGGTTCTTTGCCAAAAATATTGCACTATGACTACCAAAATATAACCTTAAAACTTGTTGTACAAACCCAATACCTAAACAAAACATATGTAACCATATAGTGTCCTTACTTTCATGAGTAGTTTCCATGTATTCGACTTATGTAGTTGAGAGTGCCACTACAAATTGTGTTGGGGATTGGGTGTAACCTGATACAAAAAATATAAACAGAACTATAATAATCAAAGATAAATATTTTAAGAAAAGATTGTTGGTGTCTAAAGACAATGTTACAACACTTAAGTACAACACATTGTGATCAAAACATTACAATGCATGTTGAACATCTTCACACATGCTCACTTCATGATCTTGTACAATGATAATGATTCATGAGGTCCTCTATTTATAGTCTCAAGATGTAACCAACTTTCTAGAAATCAGGAAGATATTGTTCACATACAACTGTCGATGGTTAGATTTGATTCTGTCAAATCTGTGCTATCTATTTGGCTAGTCAAGGATTCTCACCCGACTATCCATGCGTCGAACTCATAGTCTGTTGCTTGGCTAGTTGATCCACCGACCAACTGTCTTTGCCTACTGGTCAATTGTTCAACTGATAGGCTTGTTGATTACTTGATTGATTGATGTAGATATTGGGTCGATCACGTGATCAACTGTTTCCATATGTTGGTCGACCACCCGATTGATTGATTCCAAGAGAAGTGTGATGAACCATCAAAACCCGAGGTTTTAACACTCCACCATCAACACGCGGCTCTGGAGATTCAAGAGGTGAAATTAATTCAAGAGGACACCCCCCCCCTCCCATAATTGCATCTTCATGAAGCCAAAACATCAAACGAAGTTTGGCAAACTTAGATTTAGACAAGGGTTTGATAAATATATTGACAATTTGATCATCTGTTCTGCAATAGACAAGAGTGACAACTTTCTCTTGAACTAAGTGTCACAAATAGTGAGCATGGAGATCAACATGCTTCATTTTTTGTGTGAAATATGGTTTTCAATAACTCGAATCACACTCTGATTTTCACAGTAGAGTGTAGTCAAGGTATGTACAAGAAACTCAATTTCACCTAAGAGTTGGCAATATCGATAATCTGATGATTTGTTTTGCAATAGACAAGAGTGACAACTTTCTCTCGAACTAACTATTGCAAATGGTGAGCATGGAACTCGACATGCTTAATTTTATTGTGTGAAATATGGTTTTCAATAACTTGAATCACACTGTGATTGTCAATGTAGAGTGTAGTTGAGGTCTTTACATGAAACCCAATTTCACTTAAGAGTTGGTGAATCCATACTTCCTCTCTTCCTGCATGAATGATTCCATGATACTTTGCTTCTATAGTCGACAGAGAGACTGCCTTTTGTTTCTTGCAAGACCAAACTAATGGTCCAATGCTGAAGCGAAACACATAACCAGAGGTGGACTTCCGATCATTGTTGTCTCCTTCCAAGTTGAAGGCAGTGAAGTCAACCAATGAATCTGAACTTTGACAATATTTTATACCAAGATGAGTGGTACCCTTGAGATAGAGGACAATTATTTTGACATCTTTCCAATGGCTTTCTCTAGAATCTTGCATAAAACAAGAAACCTCACTAACAACAAAGAAAATGTCAGGTCAACTATGTGAGATAAATAAGATTGCCCACTAGTTGTCAATAGAGAGTAGCATCTATTGAATTGGTGCCAACCAATTTACACACGTATTTAGATATTGGACATATTTTCTCGCCCCTATTATTTAGTATCTAGTTGGGTCAAGTCAAAGAATTAGAATTGTGATAGGATCACATTAATTGTAATCAGTTTCATGTAACTGAGTGAGAACTGTTATATATCTATGTAACTGAGTGAGAACTGTTATATATCTATGTAAGCCTGTAGAGGCAAAGCGTACGAGTGAATGAGTGAGTGTGTAAGCTTGGTATGGCTGATGTAATATCTCCCTTGAATGATAAATAAACCAAATAGAATTGTCTCATGGATGTTTCCCTATATAGGGGTTTACCACACAAAATTGTTGTGTTAATTGGTGTGATTATTGTCTCTGTGCAGTAATTTGTGTCATTTAAATCTGGCTAATTTATCCTTCCTTTGCACAAAAAATGGTATAAGAATAGGTACAACAAGTGAACCAATAAGATCTACGTAAGATCAAGAACATTTGGAAGAGAGTTAACATGTGAAGTCGAGTTCCTTGCAAGGGGCATCATTTTTTACCTGGATGCTCCCTGAGGAATGTTGGAGAAGCGTCCTCCGCTTCCTGACTTATGAAACTAAATTTTTTGCATTCGGATGCTCCTGGTGTAATCCCTCTGAAGCATCATTGGAGAGACACGCCCTGTACAAGGTGGCAGGAGCGTCCTAGACGCACTTGGCATAACTACATGGGAGCGTCCTCCCTCGCGATGAGTGAATATGCACAAATTTTTACGGAGGATCATCTTTAAATGAAGAGGCGGATACATGAGGAGGGTGTTAAATTTAAGAAATGGTTGATTTCATAAATATAAAGGTAACATTATATGCACATATCTCAAGGATTATGCATAGTTTATGATCATTTTTGAATGAATGGGTGTTTCTCTTTAAAAGGTAAAAGTGCTTAAAGGTTTTAATATATATTTTTTAAGATATTGATGATCATTTTTGAATGAATGGGTGTTTCTCTTTAAAAGGTAAAAGTCCTTAAAGGTTTTAATTTTTTTTTTTTTTTAAGATATTGTTTTGGGCTTAAACCTTTTATGGTTCAACCTTGAATCATAAGCTAATTCTTCCACATTTTAAAAAGCTCAGTTTATTATAAGCTATAATTTTGGGAGGTTTTTTTTTATTTAATGTCAAAGTTTCAAAGTTTGAAGTTTGAACTGGAAAAGTTTAATGGAAAAAACAACTTTGAGCTATGGAAGCTTAAAATCCGGGATCTATTAGTGTAATAAGGGTTGAAAAAAGAATTGGTGGGAAGGACACATAAACCAATAACCATGACGAACGAGGAATGGGAAGATTTGGACGCAAAAGCACTCAACACCATTCTTCTATGTCTGGCAGATGAAGCTCTGTTTAATATCGTAGGAGAGGATACACCAATAGGCTTATGGAGTAAGATGGAAAGTATGTATATGATGAAGTCCTTGACGAGCTACTTAAATAAGCAATTATACAGTTTGCGAATGAAAGAAGGCACAGAAATCGTTGATCATTTAAATACATTTAATACCCTTACAATTCAATTGACTAGTATGGAAGTTAAACTCGAAGATGAAGATAAATCTATTACACTATGTGTTTGTTTCCTGAGTCTTGGGATAATCTAGTTAGCTCTATTAGATTTAGCTCAAAATATTTTAGATTGTGATTATGTTGTGGGAGCTTTGTTGGTTGAGGAGATGAGGAGAAAATCTAGTCATGAGGAGATGAGGAGAAAATCTAGTCAAGAAACCTCAACTTTAGAGGCGGTGGTGATTAGAGGTCGTCCCAAAGAGCACAATCAGAGAAGTTCTTCACGATCTAAATTAAGAGGTAGAAAGGGTAGAGAAAAATGTTGGTATTGTAGAAAAAAAGGGCATCTCAAGAAAGACTGTTGGAAAAGAAAAGAATCTGAGGATAAATCTACAAAGGAAACAAATTTGGCTGTGGCAACTTTAGGTATGACTAATGAAGTTTTATCCATTTCTAGTAGTTTACAATATTAGAAAGAATGACAGTTAGATTCTGGTGCCTCCCACCACATGTGCTCACATAGAAATTGGTTAGCTTCTTACCAATATGTTGTTGAGGGTGTAGTGTTTATGGGAAATGATATTCCTTGTAAAAATGTTGGGGTTGGTAGTATTAGAATCATGATGTTCGATGGTATTGTTAGAGAAATAACAAATGATAGATATGTACATGAGCTTAAGTTAAATTTGATTTCATTAGGGGTTTTGGATTCTTGTGGATATAAGTATACAGGTCAAGGTGAAGCACTCAAAGTGTCGAAAGGAATTTTAGTAGTAATGAAAGCAACACATGTTGATAACATTTATAAGTTGGAAGGCAGTATTGAAGTTGCATCTAAGGTGACAAAAGTATTTTCTTGTTTATGGCAAAAGAAACAAGGTCATATGAGCAAGAAAGAGTTGCAGGTACTAGTAAGTCATAAATTATTTCCAGAATTAGAATCTTTGTTTCTGAATTCCTGCTTGTTTATATCTCTACAAGTTATGATGGTGTAAAGGGATGCAATGCGTGGGATCCTACTGCCCACAAAATCGTCATTAACAGAGATATAATATGTATGGAACAACCATAAGGGTTAGTTCAAAATTGCAACTGTAGATTTGTTTGCGTGCTAGAGAATTCATTGTATGGTCTAATGGTACCCAGACAACTGTAAAAGAGGTTTGAATACTTCATAGTGAGCCAAAATGTTTCAAGGGGTAAGTATGACTATATTGTTTATAGTACATTCACTATCTTGATGTTGTTTTTTGATGGCATGCTCATTGCAAGCCAAAGCATGGTTGAGTTCAGTAAGATAATGGCTCAGGTGAACATGACATTTCAGATGAAGGATCAAGGAGCAGTGAAACAAATTTTGGGCATAGAAGTACATAGAGACTGTATACATGGTAAGTTGTGGTTATCACAATAGAAATCAATACTGATGAAGTTCAGTATGAACATTATGAAACCTGTTAATAGCCTTGTTGCTTTCCATTATAATTTTTCTTCAAGTTTAGGTCCTGTTTATAAAGAAGAAAAGGTTATGTATTGTATACCGTGTGCCATTTCAGTAGGAGGTATGTTGTATACAATGAAATTGTTAAGACCAGACATTTCACATTCAGTTGATGTTGTCAAACCCATGGAAAATTCAGGTGAAACTGTGAAATGAGCGCTTCGGCTTTTTAGAGGCACACGTGTCACCTATAATGGTTTCAGTTGGTTTAGTCTGTGGTAATTGTAATTTAGATTTTGCAAGTATTTTGGATAGAAGGAGATCTACCTTAACATATGTCTCAAAGAATCATTTTGGAAGACATGTTGGAGGTGGAGTGATCCCTTAGAAAATCCAAACTCGAACAAATAGTGTTACTAGAGAAACTGCAGTGGTGCTTGGCTTCTTCTAGCTTGCCACATAATTGAAGAACAAAATTAGACAATGATATTTAGGTAAATTTGTTGTAAGGTAAAAATTGTTAAATTGATACCAACCAATTTACACACTTATTTAGATATTGGGCATATTTTATGACCCCTATTATTCAATATCTAGTTGGGTCAAATCAACTAGAATTAGAATAGTGATAAGAGCACATTAATTGTAATCAACTAAGTAAGAACTGTTATATATCTACTTAAGAATATAAGTGAATGAGTGAGTATGAGTGTGTAAGTGTGATGTAATATCTTCCTTGAACGTTAAATAAACCGAATATCATAGTTATGTTAATTTGTGTGAATATTGTTATCTACTTTGGGAGATTGACAAGTTTTAGTGAGGTTCACTTCAGATTAAAAAAAACTAGCACATGGCTTACAATATTCCATTTTAAACGTGTCAAGAGATCCCTTTAAATAAAAGCCGTGCTAAATAAGGGATATTCACGGTGAAGCTCCAACGTGTTAATAAGCTGTGAGATGAATGATTTAAAGTCGTGTTACTCAAAAAATTCACAGAATGAAATAACATAATATAGTAGAACGTTTAATGCCAGTTTGTATTGGTACAATTTTTAATTATATATGTTACGAACACATCTAATTATTTTGTTGTACACATTGCCAAATCGTGTATTGATGCCATAAGGGAAAAGGATATATATAACGGAAAAGGATAAACAATAACGTATCTGCAGGTTTTTAATAAATGTTTCTTTAAACCTATCTTCACTCTTATCACTTATTTTCAAAGTGTGTTAATATATAATAAATGTTTCTTTAAACATATCTTTACTCTTATCCCTTATTTTCTTTTATTTAAAAGTACGTAACCTTTAAGATGTGTATACTGAGTTCTGTAATTGTAGTTTTATTTATCATAAAGGGACATGTAACTCAGTGGGAAAACAATGTATCGCTGAAAAGAATAATTTTGAAAATTGCCATGTTTAAATATCATCCCGGGAAATAAGTCATGTAATGTCATAATGATCGGATGATATATCGCTTTTGATTCAT
This sequence comes from Picea abies, assembly GCA_900067695.1. Classification (NCBI taxonomy): domain Eukaryota; kingdom Viridiplantae; phylum Streptophyta; class Pinopsida; order Pinales; family Pinaceae; genus Picea; species Picea abies. Next base: position 13,973 of record CBVK0103779186.1, read on the forward strand.
ACTTTTTTATTTTTATTGAAAACTAAGGTGGACTCGAATTTATTTAACAAAATATGAAAAAAAAGACTTTGGGACAAGGAGCGACTTCTGTGCACAACCTTAAGGCATGTTCATACATTTAATGGCCTAACAATGCAAGTCTAAGTCTATGCATTTAATGAGAGTCCGTGCATGTCACTGGATGCTTGGATAAACAATCTCACCCTGCCAATAGAACGTGCATGTCACTGGATGCTTGGATAAACAATCTCACCCTGCCAATAGAAACGGGTGCTTTCAAGGAAGAAACGGGTGCTTTCAAAGAAGGGCGAGATGGGATTTTCAAAATAGGATATAAAGAATACATATCGACTAAGTCTACCAGAACGAGAAGCAACGTTACTTTTTGACTAAGGCCAGTAATGACTTTTTGACTTTGACCAGTTTTGATACAATTAAGAAGTTTACTATATATCAATAAATTATTGAATTCTCATTTCAATAATGATTAAACTCGAAATATTCCAAGAGTTAGTTAAGGGTAAATATTCATTCATTTTTTTCATTATGAAAAGTTGAAAAAAATAATTGTATTGAGTACCTTATGTATACATTTCAAATATGTGTTTTTATTTAATAAGTGTTGAGTATAATTTGTACCTGATTTTTTGATTTCAAATATATTTTTGTATTAAATATATATTTTTAATTTCAAACATATTATTGAAAGAGTTATATTCAATACTTAGTTATGTGTTTTGTTCTCATTATTTATTGTATTAATGGGGATGCCATGAACGATATGTCAAGTGGTTGAAGGTCTCATAATAATAATCATATTATATACCAAACCTATAATCATCTCATGAATTTTAACAGGTAAACACATAACATTATGAATGCAATAAAATAACTATGACCTAACATGTTTGATACTATTAGTGGGATGTAATATGTGAACATGAAAAAAGAGAGATGACCTAATTTCCCTAGGTTTGCTCAATGTCTCTTCTTTGCTCTTCAAAATTGACATTCATACACTCATTTGTAATTGATCTTCCTAATAATTTCCCAATGTAATTACAATTTACATCCATAACCTATGATTAATTATTTTGTTTTTTTACAAAGCCAATAGTGGAGGCAAAGATAAAAAAAATAAATGGCATTCTGGAGAGTGTTGGAGGAAACAATAACAAAGCAAATGGTTGTTGGAAAATGTGGGATTCATAAACATGAAGCATGTAAACTAAATGCAACATGCCAATTCCCATATTGACAAGAATGAACAATGCTCATAACACATGAACTCAAGTGAGGACTCACAAAGGCAAGGTGTCTAAGTTTCATTGGGAATCATTCATTAAATGACACATAAAATAGTGCATACACCAATATGGTGGTAGGATATTTATCTAGCTGTGAGCAATGTGATGGATTTAATGTTGTGGAAGGGTACACCATATCAGGGAATTGATAAGAATCGACTAGAATAAAGATGATTTAAGTCTTTAGATGCCAATGAAAAGTATTATGTGATGACAAGTGATTTTAAAAGATTTCATTAGTCTTTAGATGCCAATGACAAATGATTTTAAAAAATTGTATTTTTTTTGAAGGATGTTTTTTTAATTACCCTTCTAGAATGGGTTTGAACCCCTTAGAAGGGCTAGGAAGGGTTTGAACATCCCAACATACCAACACTTAAGAAACAATCTAGTAAATCACTATAAAATGCATTCTAAAACCATGATTTCCACTCTAAGAATACAATTTACAAAACATGAGATTATCAATACATATAATGCTATGAGAACAAGAGGAAGGTTTATGGAGGTCCATTTAGTAATTTTTAGTCTTTAACAATTTTTTACATAACAAAAACATTTTATTCTACTCTAGTTTAGATTTATTTAAAATCAAGATCTATTAAGTTTGAGAGGGATTAAATCCCTTTAAGTGTAAACTTTTTTAAAATGCAAACCTTGAGGAAGCATCTAGAGGGATTTGATCCATGTTGGGGTTTGTAGATCTAGATATTAGATGGATTTATGATGATATATTTTCAAACTATAGTATTCATATTATTCACATAAATCTACATATTAATTACAAGGACATATTATCCATAAATGCATTATATCAAGATTCTACATTCTCAACTATGTTAATATCGCCAGAAGAAATTCCATAATTCCATATTCTAAATTATATTAAGGTGAATACATGAATATGTGTTCCACTTTTTAGTGAATGTGGCCAAGAAAATTTAAGATTTTACATATACTTGTTGTTTTGGTAGGGAATTGTATTGTCTTTCTAATGATAATTTTTTCAAAAAATATTAATGTTATTTAATGTCTAAATGTATATTTAATTAAATGACTGTAATTGTAAATTTCATGAAAAGTCAACAAGTGACTTTTATTCCCAACATTTAATGTAGTATTGCATCCTTTTTTTTTTGAAAATTATATTTTATATTATTTTTTAAACTCAACAAAGTAATGTTTGAATCTCATTTTATACACTTTGCATTCCCAACTATTTATTTTTCTCTTGCTTACTTAAAATGAAAAACTAGAAATGCCCTTTTGAAGAGTATCCACTTAATGTACACATATTTTTATAATTTTTTTGGTGTGATTTTTTTTAAGTATAAGTTTTAGAAGAAAGAAAATTAAAAATATTTGAAATCAAAACTTTGAAAATGCACATCATTGGACAACAGATTCAATGACGAATCCATTCACATTAACTTTTCCACTTGACATGTTAGAGCTAAACGGGTTTCATCTCGTATAAGTTGCATTTGTAGAAAATCCTGTAGAAGGGGGCTAGGATTTCCGGTTTTCAAACCCTCAATTGATCTATATAGCTTGATTGAGATTTATTTGAAAGCTTGATCAAGTGCTTAAATCTGATTTTTAAAATACCTCAATCAAGGGTTTAATAAACCCTTAATCAAGTTTTTATTGGGTTAAATCAAATTTCTCAATCAATGTAGTACCTTGATGGAGGTTCTATGATAAAATTACAAAAAAGTACCTTGATCAAGGAAATACACCCCAATTGAGGTATTTCTATAAATTAAAATCATCAAAAAGTTAACAAGTTTTCACGTGAATAAAAATAAAAATAAAAACATCCTTTGCACGATCTAGCTATAAACTGACTTGGTTACTATGTGTGGAAAAAAATAGCACAATTTTGCCAAACTAATATCAAAGAACATTTTTATTAGTAATCACAACGAGGAATTTGAGAAACCGCAAAAGGATATATGATCACCAGATGGGTTGATGAAGATGAAGTGTGATAATATGATATAGAGAGGAAGAAATGAAGACAAGCATAATTAAAAGAACACTGAGAAGAAAATGTAGGTCAACCCATTGCCCATCCTTCAGTGCATCTAATTTGAGAGTCTTTAGGGCATCTAGTTGAGGGAAATATTGATAATTTTTAATCACATAACCTTAATGCATATTATACTCATAGTTTTGATTTATACTCTAGTTTATTATTTATCTACTGTACACTTTAAACCTTTAATATGTAGCAATACAAACAAAGATTATTTATAAAATAGAAAGAAAAAAGCAACATTCACACATAGTACTAAGAAATTTACCGAGGAAACCCTTAATCAGGAAAACCAATGATCTAGATTATTTTGAGAATGTAATGAAGGCAGATATATAAAAATGAAATATGCATAGATATTGCGAGATACACATAAATATTGCAATAAACATAGAGATACAATAATTTATTTGAAAGCTTGATCAAGTGCTTAAATCTGATTTTTAAAATACCTCAATCAAGGGTTTAATAAACCCTTAATCGAGGTTTTATTGGGTTAAATCAAATTTCTCAATCAATGTAGTACCTTGATGGAGGTTCTACGATAAAATTACAAAAATGTACCTTGATCAAGGAAATACACCCCAATTGAGGTATTTCTATAAATTAAAATCATCAAAAAGTTAACAAGTTTTCATGTGAATACAAATAAAAATAAAAACACCCTTTGCACGATCTAGCTATAAACTGACTTGGTTATTATGTGTGGAAAAAAATAGCACAATTGTGCCAAACTAATATCAAAGAACATTGTTATCACTAATCACAACGAGGAATTTGAGAAACCGCAAAAGGATATATGATCACCAAACGGGTTGATGAAGATGAAGTGTGATAATATGATATAGAGAGGAAGAAATGAAGACAAGCATAATTGAAAGAACACCGAGAAGAAAATGTATGTCAACCCATTGCCCATCCTTCAGTGCATCTATTTTGAGAGTCTTTAGGGCATCTAGTTGAGGAAAATATTGATAATATTTAATCACATAACCTTAATGCATATTATACTCATAGTTTTGATTTATACTCTAGTTTATTATTTATCTACTGTACATTTTAAACCTTTAAAATGTAGCAATACAAACAAAGATTATTTATAAAATAGAAAGAAAAAAACAACATTCACACATAGTACTAAGAAATTTACCGAGGAAACCCTTAATCAGGAAAACCAATGATCTAGATTATTTTGAGAACAAAATGAAGGAAGATATATTAAAATGAAATATACATAGATATTGCGAGATACACATAAATATTGCAATAAACACAGAGATACAATAATGAATAATCTTTATTAATGAGAGAATGTACATAAACTATAAAATTATAGAGTGAATACTCGCTAGAATGGTTGCATCTTATCTCTGAGAAGAGATGTGATGGCTAAGATAATTCACAAGAAGATGATGGTGTTTACAATGAGGCTCTAGAAGCCTTATTAACATAAAGAAAATCCAAAACCCTAACCCCGAAAGATGAAACACCAAAAGGTATGCAAGCCCTCATGGGGGTAGTTGGTATATCAAATTCCCAAGGGCGTAAATTTTTCATACAATATCCGTTTGGGGCATTCTATACATCTAGACAGAAAGGTCTAGCCAAGGAGTACGCATTTCGTTCATCCCAAACCATGCATTTGGTTATTGCTTTCTTTCTATTGTGCCCAAAAACCATCGTTTAGGGCCTCAAAACGGCCTCGAAGTTCATGACCCAAAATACCATAGAAAAAATGCCAAGGTGGAAACCCATGTTTTGAGCCAGTGGAATAGGTGGGTGGCCACCGATTTATGCCTGGATCAATCCTCCCCCCTTATGAAGCAATGGTCTCCATTGCATCAAGTCCCCAGGGAAGATTTTGTTGAATCTGAACCTTGGTGAGCTACCTGCCTTGCTGAAGAAGATGCCCTACTTAGCTTGTTGATGCCTATTATGAACATGTTGTTAGAGGGATTGGATATCTTTAACCAATATGGATGCATGATCTTCCTCAGTGTGGGAGGAATCTGTTGGTGAAGATGCAACATGGAGAACATGAAGGGATTTATCATAACTTGGTTTGACTAGGCAGTGTGGAGGCACCTCCGTAGGTGCAGTAGTTATATCTTGGTGCTCTTATACAATCTTGTTGATCTTTTTTTGCTGGATAGAAGGGTCTTGGGCCGAGGCTATAGTGGTTGTAGTGTCCTTTTCTTCTGACTAGGTTGTGAAGAGAATAAAATTCGCGGTATGAGAGATTACTTTGCGGCACTATTTTGTTGGTCCAATAGTCAGAACTACCTCTCGTATCCTATAGGGATGACCCCCTAGAGTAACAATGACGCTATAGGGTCGATACTCATAAACAACATGAAGCCTCCACATATATGGATGGCCTAACAAAACATCGCAAACTTTTAGTGGGGCAACATCACACAATACCTCATCCTTGAAGGTCTTGATGTCATATGATAGTCGACACCACTGGCTGACACAAAGATCTTGTCCCTAGAGGATCCATCCAATGTTGTATGGCTACAAGTGTGGTGTTGTTAGAAAATCCAATTACTTGATGACCTCTTCTGACATGAGGTTCTTTTGGCTTCCACTATCAATAATAAAATGCAACGAGGTCCCTTTCACCCACATCTATTAATGGAAAAGGCGCTCCCCCTCCTCAGGATCCTATGGTTCTTCTGGTTGGATTGTTGCGGTCGTGAAATTAGTAGTGGGTTATGCATCAATTATCTCTATCCTTTTATTATTGTCTGAATTAGAGTTTCAATCAGGGCTCATATATGTTTCTTTGTGCTCAGACACCAATGAATATTTTGAGCGACATTCATTAGTGTTGTGCCAAGTGATTTTGTGGAAGACACACCACTTCCCAGTGTCCTTCATCTTCCCATTTCCCTTCTTTCCCTGTGGCTTGAACTGGTTTTCTTGAGGTTGACTGTTCTGTGAGTTAGCGCTGCCTTTACAATACTTTGGTTGTTGCGGATTTGCAGACCCAAATTCCCGCTTGTTCTACTGCTTAATTTTTTTCTCAATTTTGACAATATATCTATAAGCGACTTCGAGTAATGAGATGTCTAGAAACTCCATTTCGGTTTGGATGTATCTGTGTAGAGCCCCACAATATTTTAGAACCAGATGTCGCTCAGAGCCTTTGATACTCAACTTGGTGCGCAAGGTATGGAAGGTATTTGTGAACTTCGACACTGTTTGGTCCCACTTTTGATGCATCATGGTCCATCTCATGTACTGGTCACCACATCCATAAAAAAATCCCAAGTGGGCTCGACCCCAAATATTCCAGATTCCTCTGTGGAATTTTTCTCCCAGTAAGTTTCCCACCAATGTTTGACATGGGGAAGAGCCTTAAGGAGCACAAAGGTGATCGTTTATCTGCCGAAAAAATTGTTAACAGAGAAATAACCTTATAGAAAATTTAACCATTTTTCCAAATCATACGCATTAATATGACCTTAAAATACGGGAATATCAAAATTAACTTGTACCTTGAATGAGGTATCATCTCCAAAGTGACTTCTTGATGAAGACACGCCTTTTATTGTTAGCAATCATTGAAGGATTTGGGCGAAATTCTCCAATATCTCATTCCTATATTGTGTGAGGGCTTCCGCAAGAAACAACTTGATGGGATATTCTACTCCCTTGTTCCTCTTATCTTCCGCCATGGGAGGCTGCTTGGGCTGGAGAGAGAAGTTATACTCAAGAGAAACTAGCTTGAAACCCAACTCTTTATATCCTGACCTCGCCGGAGACTTGCACACAAAACGAAAAGGAGTAGCCTGCTCTGATAACATTGATCCAGATTATTTTGAGAATGAAATAAAGGCATAGATATAAAAATAAAATATATACAGATAGTGCGATATACAAAAAAATATTTCAATAAACACATAGATACAATAATGAACAATCTTTATTAATGAGAGAATGTACAAAAACTATAAAATTACAGAGTGAATGACTCACTAGAATGCTGGTATCTTATCTCTGAGAAGAGATGTGATGGATACGCTCATTTGAAAGAATATGAGGGTGTTTACAATGAGGCTCTAGAGGCATTTTTAACATAAAGAAAATCCAAAACACTAACCCCAGAAGATGAAACACCAAAAGGTTTGTTGGCCCCGATGGGGGTAGTTTGTACACCAACTTCTCAAGGGTGTAACGTTTGCATACGATATCCGTTTGGGGCATTCTATACCTCATCAAAAAGGTATAGTTGAGGAGTAGATATTTTGTTCGGCCCAAACAATGGCTTGAAATAAAAAATGGTTGTTTCCATGCCCAAAAAACATCGTTTAGGGATTGAAAACAGCCCCGAAAGTTCAGGACCCGAAAAACTGTAGAAAAACTGCCAGGGTGGAAACTCATGTTTTGAGCTAGTGGAATAAGTGGGTGGCCACCGATTTCCTCCTAGATCAATCCTCTCCCTTTAGGAAGTAATTGTATCCATTGTTTCAAGTCCCCAGGGAAGCTTTTATTGAATCCGAACCTTGGTGAGATGCTTTCCTTGCTGAAGAAGTTGGCCTGCTTATCTTGTTGAGTTATGTTATGAACCATTTGTTGGAGGGGTTGGATCTATTTAACCAGTCTGGTTGCATGATATTCCTCAGTGTTAGAGGACTCTATTGGTGAATATGCAACATGGATAACATGAAGGGATTTATCATAACTTGGTTTGACTGGGTAGTGTGGAGGCACCCCTATAGGTGCAGTAGGAATATCTTGGTGCTCTTCTACAATCTTGTTGAT
>CBVK0103779197.1:0-11121 GCA_900067695.1 Picea abies
GAAAGAGGGTTGGTGAGGTGATAATGGCCTCACTCTTGGTTACACTGTATAACATTTGAGCTTTTGGACTTTATCTCTATAAGTGCGAGTTTGTGTGATAACAAGAATCATCGCTGAAGTTTTATTCACTTTAATAGAATGCAACCCTTCTTGTGCAAACCCTATTGCCTCATAAATCGACATTCTTTTAGGAAAACTAAAAAGGTAGAGTTAAATGCTTAGAGCACTTTCCTGTTTGACCTTACATCTTATATCACCCTCAACCTCATGCGGGCTTGAAAAATCTTGAAGTAGATCCATTTATAAGAACTGCGAAAGGGATTGATGAAACAAACCTCATGACGAACTTAATCAGTTGTGGATTAAAGCCAACATGCGAAAGCATAAGAGGGAGATAGAACCAACTTACTCGGCCATATGCTTTTGATAAATCCATCTTAAGAACCATTGTTGAAGTTTTATTCACTTTAATAGAACGCAACCCTTCTTGTGTGGACCCCATGCCTCATAAATCAACATTCTTTTAGGAAAACTAAAAAGGTAGAGTTAAAAAGCTCCGAGCACTTTCCTGGTTGACCTTACTTCTTCTATTACCCTCACCAATTCATCCTCCAAAATGTTATAGAAGTTTATAAAAAACTCAACTAACCATCAATCCAGTCCCACATTCTTATACTTTTTAAAAGAAAGTAAGACTGCCTAAAGTTCGTCTTTTAACATCTCCAATATAAGTGTGTTGTCCTCTTCCGAGACAAAACCAGGGAAGTAAGTAGTTAGTTTAAGAATTCCTCTATATTGGCTCTATCCAGTGCTTTATACATAGTATGAAAGTAGTTGACACTTGACCCCCGAATTAGCTAGGTCATTAAAACCCTTTGCTAAATCGCCATCCTCTCTTTGTAGTTCCGAAAGGGGGTTTATCTGCTTCTGGTGATTGGCTAAATTATGAAAATATTTTGCATTTTCATCTCCTTTTTCAATCCAAATGACACAACTTTTCAACTGTCGTTCTACTTCCCTATACGTTGGATTTTTTTTTGATTCCCACTCCTTCAGGTTTACTTTCTTAGCCTCTTCCAAGACCCCCCAAGAATTATGTTTGAAAAGGTCTGCAATCTACTGTTCAACCTCTTTTAATTCATTGTCCATTTTCTCTTAAATATCGCGAATCTAGACTGTCACTAAACCCTCTAACTTCTTGAGAGGATGCACATCGTAAACTTGTAGTCTCCTTGGAAGAGGGATTGTAACTCTATCGCTCCCTTTAAACCAAAGCTTGAAATTCATCCTCCTCCAGCCAAGAGGCATTAAATTTAAAAGGGCCCTCCAATTTTACTTCTCTTCCTTTAGTTGCAAAAGAATTAGATTGTGATTAGAACCACCACTAGAGTCCATCCATGTTCTTGACTTCTAAACTGCAGAAAAGAGAGCCTTCGAGGGTAGAAACTGCTCCAACCTTTTTGAAATTCTTGCTACCCCCACCTAGTTATTGCATCAAGTTGGCATTAGTTTTAAAGGTTCAAGATCCATTATATTGGCCTCTTCTAATTTATGGCTTAAGAAGTTTGCGAGTCAATCCTAAGACCTTTGATTGATTCAAGGTGAAATTCAAATCCTCACCAATGAAAACCTTATCATCATGCACACAATCAAGTGAAAATAACCCATCCCAAAATTGTTGTCTTGCCTCATAGGGTCCATAGACGTTTATAACCAAAAGCTTCAACCCCAACTCAGACCAAATACCTAATACAATCAAAGCATAATTTTGTAAAGTGATAATGTTTTTCCATCTTGTCAAAATACCTCCAAAGTTTCCAGATACATCTAAAGTCAAGAAAGACCAACCCTATAGGAGTTTCCCTAAAAGAAAATTTAATTTTTGATCATCTCCCATTGTTTCCTAAAGAAGATTAAATTTTGGATTTTGGATTTCGACTAGACGGGTGAGTGCTAGTCTTTTCAAGGGACTAGCCAGGCCCCTTACGTTTAGATAAAGAACTATCTTTTTGTCACTATTCTTGAGGTCTAGTTTGCTCTAAGAACCCGATAGAGAGTTTTTTGCTTCCCTTCCAAGACTTTCTGCGCAACCCTAATTTGAGCATGATGTAAAATGATTTTCTCCCCATGGAAGTAGAGGAGGGATCTTTTCCAGGATGAAGGCCTAATCCATAGTTCTTGTCGTGACCCTTTCTCCATTGAGTTCCTTCCCCCTTTTTGGATCTTAGGTTGTATCTACCAGTAGGAATCAAGTCCTCCTTTTCCCATGAGTACAAGTCCCTTGACACAAACCCCTCCGAATTTGAGAAAGAGGTTGATTGACTACAATTATGAATGGGAGGTAAGGGAGAGCTACCTACAGATTGAGAATTGTGCTTCCTTTTACCTAATTATTTTAAGCTAAAAGGAGGCTAGGCCTTCGATGATTGTTCATAAGATTCCTTATGCGATGGCCAAGAGTTTGGATTACAAAGGTCAAAACCCACCATATTATTTAAAGGCAAATCCCTACCATGGGACTCCAGAATCATATCAGGGGTAACCTCCACCGGTTACCTATTAGAAGGTGTGTTCTCTTGTCATGAAGCCCGATACCCCATCATTTTAACTAAGGGATGTGAAGCAACTCCAATTGGAGAGGTAAAAGACTCACCAAAAATTAGATGAGGAGAGTTGTTCACATCGATTGTAGTTCCCTCATCAGGGGCAGGAGGATAGCGATCTCCTTCCCCAAAAGCTTCTCCAACCCATCATCCTTCTCATCGATTAGTTGCATTCACAATTGTCTTCTCTGACCTCCTTCCAATCTCGTTACCTCCTAATTCAACTTGAGTAGGTTCACACTCCAGGTCTTTCTTATGTAATCAATCACTTGTCTTTCTTAAGCCATCTTACTTAGGTGTCGAAAAATGCTATTTTTTGTCCTAGACCCTTGGAAAGAAAGGGAGCGAGCATTCTGCTATGACATGATAGTACACATGGCAAGATTACACCTAAAGGTAATCTATTTGAAGTCCATGATCTAAAAGTGACACTCCTTTCTAACCCATATCTTCATTGAATTTGACAGATCCAGATCCACATCGATTTTGACCAAGACTTGAGCCACCTTCATGTTAAAAAATATAGCTCGGATAGGAACTTCCACACTGGTTCAATGTGAACATGCGAGAAGTAGTTCAAGATATTTTCTATTTTGGAAAAGTAATTCTATTTTGTAATTCACTTTAGTAAAGAAGTGAAAAGTCTTATATTTAGCTATTGAGTCTAAAAAGTGTATTTCATGCATGCATGACTTAAGTCTTAGACTAGGGGTAATCTCAAAAATAGATTAGGGTTTTGGTCCTAGCTAAAAGTATAAAGAAAGTACAAGACAAAGAATTCATACATGAACAAATGAATAGTTGAGCGATCAGGAGGCACAGAGAGAGAGCTAGGATTCAATGAGAGGCGAATCTAGATAGTTCAGTAGGCCATACAGTATAGGTCTGTACATTATTATGGACAAGACGTACAATTGTATGGATAGGACTTACAGTCTGTTCAGTGGGCCCTACAGTTCATACAGAAAGCCTTACTTTCTCAGTAGGCCATACGAGCTCAATTTAGTGTGATGATTTGTTGACCGTGCAGTTGTTGCTTTTTAGCAGACCGTGGAGGTTTCCTTGTAAGTTTTTTGAAGGAATGAAAAGCTTTACGTGTATGTTTGTCACTGTTTTATGCTTCCACTATTTGATTTCCAACTATTGTGTGATTGATGCAAGGAATTTTTACATGGTATCAGAGCTAAGCTCTTTGATTGAAATTCTCAAGGATTTATAGTAGTAAATTAACATTCGGAAAGGACCAACAACTAGAGGGTTTCAAAGTTTTATTTTCAGATTTGTGAGTTTGTGCAATGGATTTTAGAGATGGCAACATCTAGCCTTAGGTTTGAGGACATATTGGATGGTGCCTCAAATTTCTTATCATGGAAGGTGAGGGTTACACTCTTACTAGAAGAGATGTTGTACCTTAGCCTATAGATCCATAACAGTTGGCAGCTCACAAGAAGAGGGAAGTGAAGGCCAAGTTGATGATCTTGGATGCCATAAAGGATCATTTGATCCCTCACATATTTGAGAAGAAGATGACGAAGGAGATGTTCAATGCCCTGGTAAGTCTCTACTAGAGTGAGAACACAAACAAGAAGATGACATTGCGTAACAAACTTAGATCCTTATTGATGACCAGATCAAACTTAGTCACTAGATATCTTATAAAGGTAACATAGGTTCGTGATCAACTTGCAATAGTTGGTGAGAAGGTGACAGATGAAGAGCTAGTGAACGTGGCATTGAATGGATTCCCAACTTAATCGAAACCAATTGTCAAAGGTATTTGTGCTTGGGAGAACATTCCTAACTTTGAGAGGCTATGGGATGACTGTATCTAGGAGGAGACTGGGATGGAGCCAAAGGCCATCAAGAAGGGTGGTGATGAGAACCTAGCTCTATTTGGTTCGTCAAATAAGGGTAGAGGTAAAGGATCCAACAAGGGTAAGGGAAAGAGTGAGGAGTCAACCTCACAACCAGGAAAGGACTTGAGTAAAATCAAGTGCTTTATTTGTCATAAGCATGGCCATTATGCATCAGAGTGTTTAGAGAAGAAGAAGGGTAAAGGAAGCAACAACAACAAGAGCATGTAGTATCCTTTGTAGAAAATTAGTGAATGAGTTTGTTGCCAAGTTCGAGAAGGATTTCTCATTGGGATCTTGCCTTTCTACTAGCATGATTCTAAGTAATGTGTGGTATGTGGACAATGGGCATCTCAATATATGACATAGATTGACAATTATTTTCCAGTCTCAAGAAGCAAGACTCAGGAGTACACGTTGGGATTGGTGATGATGCCAAGTACTCAGTATCAATTAGTACTATTCCCTTCCAGCCCCAGTCAGGTAATTCTTTAGATTTTGACGATGTCTTGTTTGTACTAGGTCTGAGGAAGAACTTGCTTTCAGTTTTGGTTATGGAGGATAATGACTTTGCAGTTGAATTTAAGAATCAACAAGTCCTCATCAGACTAAAGGAATCTAGCCCAAATATAACTCAGGTTATATGGGTTCGAGAAGGTAATTTGTATAGGTTGCAGGGTGAAACTGTTCGAGCCTTAGTGCATAATAGTGATAGCTTGTGCGAGTTGTGGCACAAGAGGATGGGGCACTTGCATCACAAGGCATTGCCTATTCCAAGGGAGATAGTCATCGGTCTTCCAAAGTTCAATACTGAGCAACATGGTGTATGCAAAGGGTGCACGCTTGGCAAGCATGCTAAGGTTTCTTTTCCAAGCAGCGAGCGCAGTGAGATTTCAAAGGCTTACAATGTCTGTATGAATGCTGCAAATCTCGTCTCAGGGAAAGTATCAACAAGGGTTCAGAATGTAACTTCTCAGTGACATCGATGGAAAATATCGGAATATCTCGAAAAATGTCACAAGACAGGGGTCTAACTCGGAATATCTCATAATATCTCAGATATATCGGACATGGGTTTAACTCGGAATATCTCGGATATATTAGAGAGATTTACAACACTGGTCTATATTCCAAAGTAGAGGAAAACAATTGTAAGCTAGGATGTAAAGATTGAGGAAGATTTTCCATCCAGAAAGTCTCATGAGCCTATTCTAGTGACAAAGGACAAGGATCAAGAAGCTTCGAAGATTGAGCTTGGGTCATCGGTGATTTCCAAAGCAATACAATAGCTTTCAGGTGAAGAGGGGGAGACAATAGCCTCTTCCACTTATGTGAGGAGACCTTGATGGTTCACTCAGACATTGAGGGATGCTCAAGAGCATGTTGAGACTCCTAGGAGTACATTCAGAGAGAGCAGACCTCCTAAGGAGTTTCTAGACTACATGGCATTGATGAGAAACATTTTAGATTGGCAGCCTTCGAGCTTTTAGGAGGCAATAGACTAGTAGGTTTAGCAGGATGCCATGGTAGAGTACACCTTCATCATGCAAAATGGTGTTTGGGACATAGTGCCATATATGGAGGGGAAGTTAGTAATGATTTCCAAGTGGCTTTACAAGATCAAACATGCTGTAGATGGCATCATTGAGAAGTTCAAAGCGAGGTTTGTGGCGAGAGGGAGTGGATTACGAGGAGACGTTTGCTCTAGTTTCCAGGTACACTTTCCTTAGAGCAGTTATGTCCTTGGTTTCATTTATGGGTTGCAAAATACATTTGATGGATGTGAAGGGGCACTAAGAGACATACCGATATTAGCACAAATTCCATAGCAGTGTGGACTCGTGGGACCTCCTTCCCTTCCATGAGATTTCAACAACATGACCACATCAAATCCCTCCACAGTAGACGGAGGAGTTCCCTTAGGCCTCGGTGACGAACTATCTCTTCTAGACAACAGTGCAACAAACGATCCAACCATCCCACCAGTTCTCCCTCTGGACATCATACTATACTCAACTTCCTTCATTCGACCTTGGATGGTAGGAGAGATGGGTCTATTCCATGACAAACCTATCTCATTAATTTTGGTTCTTCTTGTTCTTGAATCTTCACCTGTTGTACATCTCCACTTCAGAGCGGTTTTTTGGGCTTGGGGTCAAGGGTTGTTTATGACTTAGCTTAGATTTCACTCTCTACTCTACCCTATGTTACTTTACTTTCTGTATCTTTCTTTTTATAGGAGACCTTTTGGCATTCCTACTTTGTAATGACATCATTGTAATCGACAATCCCTTTGACCTACTTTTGTGGTTATTAGTCAAACACTAATAAAATTATCTTATCTTCTACAATAAATTAGTATTTTTCTTATTTTAGTTCCAAGGAAAAATGCTAGAAAATGTTGGGAAATCCTACAATAATAGTCTAAGTGGGTGAGTTAGGTGTAAAATGTCCAAGTGGGACCTCGTAGTGTAGCGCACCACCTAATGGCCTAGGAGAGTGTGCACATGTGTGAATGGTTGAGTTGATGAGGTGGATGGATGAATGGGTGGTCAAAACCCTAGGGCACATGCTGAAATAATCCCTTAGTCAACTCAAGGTTCAACAACCTCCTCAAGGTGTGTGCTAAAGGATAAGGATGGTCAAAAGGGACAATTTAGCATGTGTAAACATGGCTAATGTTAGGCAAAACGAATTTTCTATTTTTAGTGAGTTGCCTCAACACGTGTGTCAAAGGGGGAGTGCTTAGTCTCATGTGTGTACCACATAGACATAAGGTTGTGTTCCCTAGTGACAAATTGTAATGTTCCTAAGCCAATTTTTTGCTAGAAACATAACTGCTCACTGTTTATTGTTTGTTTGGTTGTGTGCTTGCAGGTTTACTCATGAAGTTGTGCATTGGGGTTTGTGTTTATGAGATCAAAACATGTAGACATGGATCTAAAGATATAACATAAGGAAAAGACAAGATACAACAAGAGACACCAATATGGAACCAAATAGCTTAGATCTGACCTTTATTTAGATAATATAGAGATCTTGATACAACAGATCTGCAGATTCGAAAGAATACCAATAAGAATATCCAACTGGAACAATAGCTACTGCAAAATGCTCAAGACTGAAGATATCAGCCTCTAAACGCAATACAATAAGCTGATGCAAAGCACAAGATTGATTTCTTTCCTTCCAGAGGTAATGGCTTTGGGTTGTCTTTGTCCCCATGATGCATGAGACTATAGTGGGACAACTAGACTACTGAGTCTCTCATAACCTCTTCATCCAGAGGTGGGGGACATTACACAAATTAGCAATGAAACTTAGGAAATGAGCCTTAATGAAGAATTGTAGCACTGAAGTATTAATAGGTCAATAACTAAGCACTCAAACTAAGGTTTAGGATTTAATTAAATTATCCCAAACTAGTTAGGTGTGTTCACTGGAAAAAGTAGAAATATGAAAAATGAGGGGTTATTATGGAATAAAACTTAGGGAATTATAAGTTAAAAGTGTCATGCGCCTCCTAGGAGGTGGAATGAAGTGAAATGTAAGCAATGTGGAGTTTACCTAGGTAAAAGGTAGAGATGTGTTGTGATACACTATTTGCCTAGGTGAAATTATGGAAATGTTATGAATGATACCAAGAAAAGATTAGGCAAGTACATCACCATGCAAGAGGATACTCACAACTAAGACATGAACTAACCATGCAACAGAAAGTGAAAGTGACTAGAACTTGACTTGGTGACCGCCATAAAATTGGTCCATGAAGAGCATGATGCAGAACTGAAGTAACTGCCACCATCGTTCCAACCTTTGGAAGGCTAGAATCATCATACCAACCTGCAAAAGTATCTGAGTCATGTGATGAAAATCACATGTGCAATCCCAATGCAATATGGTGGGTAACACCACTCAGCAACACAGCCTTTCCATAACTCAAATCTGTTACAAGGACAGACTTACAGTTTTGTCCATGTCTGCACTACGCTACGACATATTCAGACAATGCACCATGACAGAGAAAAACAAAAAATGAAAATTCAACTCCACGAACGCACACCCAATACCCAATATCTCCAACCCTAGTGCAACCCTTTAAACAGGACTCAAACTCTTCTCAAAACCCTAGCTTGCCCATTATATCGGACTTTACATTAAATGTCCATATTCTTCATTTCTCTCTCCAAGACAACTAACTAATTTGTTACATTCAAGACAAAACCAACTTTGATCACTCAATTTGTACACTTAGGACAAAAAGCCCATTAATAAGTCAGTTTGTTTAATTAGACAAAGTCACATTTGATCATGGGCTAAAAGCCCACACAACAAAAATAAAGGTTGTAAGGTATACTTTAGCTGAATTTTTCTTTCTGTTAAAAGTGTCATTGTGCAGTTCTTAATTGAAGATTTTCTCCATTGGGTTTTCTCACTTTTCTTTGATTTTTTTCACAGCATAAGCTAGGTAGAGGACACCGAGACAAAGTCCAGCAGTTCATGGCAATAACAGGAACAAGGTATCTTGATTTATTGTGGCTTTTACATTCTGGTTTTGGAATGTGAATTTCATTTCCATGTGGATGCATTGTTTAAAAGTTAATGTTAATGTTACACGAGTTAATGTCTATAGTGTCGTTATTTGTTATGAGATGCCATTGCATGTTAATTATAAGTTGTTATGCATGAGTACATTTATAATCAATAATGAGGGTTTGTTTTGATGGATAGGTATCTTAGTCCATTTTGTGTATGATGGACATGTCCTTGCATGGAGAACATATGTATTTGTTTTGCAGAGTTGCTTGATAGTTTGCCAACTTCAATTTGATTATATTCTTATGAGTTTCCACTCCAACATTACTCAAAGGTCTTCAGCAGTCTATTGGATCAAAACCATACTTTTACTACCTGCTTTTACTGATTAGGGAAAACGGCATAACTTTTAGATGTAGGTGTGATGTCCAAAAAAATGCTGCTCTGATTCAATGGTTATTGACCATTGTTTAGCTTTAAAATAAAAATTTAACTTTGCTCTACAGGTGCTGATCATGGCACTGTTCATTCTTGGCATTTGGGTCTTCGATTTACAATATAAAATCTTTTTTTTTCTTGGATGTAGTGAAAAATTTGCTCTCCAGGCATTAAAAGCGAGTGATTGGAATCTTGAAGGGGCTTTTGATCTCTTTTACAGCCAGCCACAGATAAGATCCATCCCTGATTCACGACATCTTGAAGAGCTTTATCAGCGGTATAAAGGTACCTAAATCTTGTGGATGTTTGATTTTTCTAGAGATCTAAACTTGTTTCAGTATAGTATACGTTTTTTGTTATGAAACTAGTGAAGACATAATCATGATGATAAACTTCATAATAATTATATTTTCTTTCTGAAAAGATATATTTTATTAACAAGGCTCACAACTATGAGTCAGGTTCATTTACTGAATAGCATATATTACAGAATATATAGCCACTAAGCTGCCTTACCTAATTTTTTTTTGTATATTTTATTTTTTTTCAAAAATATATTTGTTTTTCTGTCTATGGGCCTTATAATTCAATATCCTGATAGATTGCAGAAAGTCTCTGGTATTCTACAAAAAAGCTTTCGGTCCCAATTTTTTCTACCACCTTCTGTCCATTTTTCACCTCAACAACTTGCCTATTCTATTTACCACTTTGCTGCTCTCTAAAAATTAAAAAAGCAAAGAAGAAAGGAAAAATTATACATTTTAATATATAAAGAAAGGAAAAATTATACATTTTAATATATATATATATATATTCCATGGAAAATTTCCTCGGGGAAGAACCTCAGTTGGCTTTCTCACATTCTGTGAATGGCAAGGGTAAATGCAGCGGGTGGACAACATGTATGCCTAACTCCGAGGGACCCAGGTGGATTTGGCCACATGACCTCCTTAGCCATTATGGCTTTGGCATAGCAAGTCAAACCACTTGAGCTAACCCTTGGGGCCCGGCTAACACACACACATGTTTAACAGAAACGGTTATCTTTTGTATAAAAAATTGGTTTTGGCTGTGTCCCGTATAATGAGTTAATACAATGCAAAGTTTAATAAGTATGAAATCAGTCCTTCAAAACTTCAAAAGAGCCCAAAATTTCAAAATTGCTGCCTATCAGCTGAGCTATTCTTTCTTTCCTAGAGATATAGCTATATAGTTGATTGGTATGATGCCTAGCATACTGAGCTAGCAAAAAAACTACTTTGCAATAATTAAAAAACTTGAACTTAGATGAAGTCATGCCCTCTGAGGGCTTGCTGTTTGATGCCAGCCTGAAGATTGGGTTCCAGATCTCCTCGTCTTTCACCACAACTTGAACATAGCCAATAGAAACCTTTGGAGGAGTAACCAAGGAGTATGCTGGTTCTCCATGCAGGGGTGAGCTCCTAGCCGGCCTATGACTAATTCATAGAACAAATTACAGTTTGCTTCCATCTTCTCAATTTGCGTGCTTTGATGATCCAAAATCTCCGTAGTGTCTGAATCCCTTGCCCTTTGAGCTTCGATTTGACCAGCCATTCGACTACTGAAGTGAGAAAGGGCTTTCTGAATATCCTCTACATGGTGTTCACTTCTTCACTGAGCTCTTGACAAGTCCGAAGTCTCACATAGGATTTGGCGACCAAAATGTCAAT
>CBVK0103779199.1:0-34576 GCA_900067695.1 Picea abies
GCATTGGACTTCTACTTCTTTCTTTAATTCTTTAAAGAAAGAAAGGGCCTTTGAGATTATTTTTCAAGAAATAAACCTAATCTCTTTTCGAACAGTCATTGATAAAAGTCATAAAATGATAGGCACCTCCCATTGCTTGAGTTGGCACGGAACGACATAGGTGACTGTGAACTGGATCTAACATGCATGCTGCTCTTCATGCTTGCCCTGCTTCAAACTTTTGCCCATGTTGTTTCCTTGTACTGCATCCTTCACGCACTGCACTGTCCAACTTAATCCGTGGTAGCCTAGAAACCGTTTGTTCCCTCTGCAAAAGTTGAAGGTACGCAAAACTGAAATGCCCATGTCTTTCATACCATAACATATCTAACATTGATTACTTATCCACTGCTGCCACAGGTGCTTCTTGCCTGATTGGTATGACATCCAACCTATATAGTCCATTCTTCTTTATCGACTTTGCAACAACTTCATTTTCCTTGCATTTGTCTTGAATTATACAATCTACACCAGCATTAACAACCTTGAAGTTTTATTTAGTAATTTCACATATATAGAAAGCTACATTGTTTTGAAAGTGAGAGTACATGTACATTCCTGATGCTTTATACCTGTTCGTCAGGCATTCTTCTTTCAACACCACCTTTTCCTTTACCGGATCGGCCACCCCTATGTGTAGGATCCATGGATCCGATTTGGAACCGGATCCGTCATGGAAGTGGATCCCCGGGAGAAGGAAACAGATTCTCAGCCCACAAAACAGATCCTGAAATTTTGAAATGGATGCCAAAACTTTCAGTGCTTTTATGACCAACTGATTCCCCATTTTTTTTTAAATGAAAAAATCCCGAAACCCTAAATGCCTAGTGGCTAAACCTTAAACCCCATTTCTGGTCGAGGCCTGCTCTCTTCTTATGTCAAGATCTGTTCTTAAGGTCTGCTCTCAGGGTTTGATCTATCATTATGGTCAAGGTCTGCTCTCAAGGTCTGATCTATCCTTATTTGCTACGTTGTTTTTTTTCAAACCATAACTGGGAGATATTTGTATTAAGGAAAAAGCTGCAGCGTAGCTCGCAGCAAACATACATCAAAAGTCTCCAGAAGGACATTCTACTATCCTATAGCTACAGCCATAAAATACTGATAACACCTTCTTCCAGTAGATCTTTATGGTTAGATTCTAAAAAAATGGCCTAGAAATCTAGCTTCTTTAAAAAACATACAAGTTTAGCATAAGGCATGTCGGTTGGCTGCTTAATCTTGTGCTGCTTTGGCCGAGTTCGAGTCCACTTTGATGATTTATAAAACTTGTCCAAACTTCTTTTGAAATCTCTGAAACCCGGAATTTAATCTGGAAGTGCTCAGAGCTGTGCAAAGTTCAAACAACCTGAGCTCGAGGGATGTAAACCACTCAGAGGATACCACAGAAAAACAAGAATAGAATGAACCGTTGCCACAGAGTCCAGATAAGACACATCGCTGAGAAGAGAAAAGAGTCAGATCCTTTTGATACCAAAAAGCCTCTCCCCAGTTGGGACTATAACCATAAACTGAGAAGATAACACCCAGAAAATAGGAAAAGCACTGAAAACGTCCAGGGACAAATGAAATTTGAGAAGAAACCCTGTTGAGGGCAGGGACCCAGGAATAAATAGCTGAACAACAAACAACAGCCCCACTTGCTCTGCATTTAATTGAAGGAAAAAAGGAATATTGAATCAGCTTACCAGATCTCCAGAACAGGAAATAGACCAAGCACACTAGCGAAATCAAATAGCCAAAATTCACTAAACCAGAAATTGAACCTGCACACCTGCACCTCTACACTGAATAACCACCTATCTCTGCCATTATCTCCCAATGGCACATGAATAATCCTTCCATGGGTTGAATAGCATGCGGAAATGAATGCTGTTTTGGTCAAGGGGATCAGTCCCTTCTCATTAATTACTTTACTATATGGAGAGCTTGCCCTGCTTGATGCCATGTTTTTACTTACATGGATGCGACGTGCCCCGACTTTCATGTTTGATTAGGAAATTGGTTGGTTGCTAAGCTTTCCATTAACAATAATGTCTGCCATTTTCAACAAAATGGCTTGATTGGCGCAATTATCTGCTAGAGCATTTTGTTCACGCAATACTTGGAAAAAGTTAACCTCCGATAGATTGTTATGTTCTTGGTTTATCGGTTCCAGTAATGATGCCAAAAGAGTGTTACCTGGGATGGTATTCAGGACTAGGTGCCTAATGACATTTGTATTGAGTGTTACCTGTAGCAATCTTTAAGCCTTGCAACAGAGCATAGGCTGATTATTTGTCGACGTGCCCAGACCCCATGAATATGTAATTTCAAGAGGTTCCTCTGGGGCCGAAGATAACCCCCCGATCTGCCACCCCATCTTATGTGCTATGTTGTTGCTAACTTCATCCACACTGTTTTTTACTCTTGGCACAGCGTTCAAGAAAACCACTTTATTCACTGCTGATATGGACATGTGGACGTGGCTCAAAAAAATGCTGTTATGACTTGTTTCATGCTCATGCTGAAATGGTCTTCAAAATTATTAATTATCAGTGATAGTTATAACTTATCAAATTATCAGTTATTGTCCATTGATGGCTAATAGTAATTTGCATGAGAACTCTTTTTTGGTTATAACTTATAGTTGTACTATTGTGGTTCTTGAATGATTTCGATTCTTAACTCCATTTTTATAAAATTATAAGAATATTTTTATATTTTTTGCACTTGCCATTTCCCTGCCGTATCCGGATCCTGGCTTTTCAAAACTCTGGAAGATCCGTATCCATATGCATATCCTGGAGTTTTAATCCTTGGAAGCTTTAAGAATTTTATTTTGCACCTCTTTTAATCATAATACACATTATAACTTTACAAGACTTCTCTGAGATCAGACTGTGTGGGATCTATATGTCTCTCTACACAGGACCACTGACTTCTGCTCCGACCTTGAATGTCTTTGTCTTCAAACACAAACCCCAAAGCTGCCTGCTCTGGTATCACTATTGGTTTGTAGAAATGCACAATCACATAAGGGAGAAACAAACATACAAAGAATATATTGATTATTGATGGAGTCATCAATACATCAGCATAAGCATGTTTTATATTTATCCACTTTCGTAACTATCTTATATTTAATGCGAGTCATTAACAATTATGTTGACCCTACATTTGGATTCCTAACAATACTTAATATATTGACTGTTATCACTCAAATCCATTTGATCTAGTTGTTGATTTACAAGCCGAGGATGCAAAATTATTTAAATGTTGAAACTTCTAAACTAATTTAAATGGTTGAAGATGATATAATGAATTTGAAGATGAAACAGATCTATATGGAGACATCCTTCACATTGGAGTGGGCTGGGAATGACGACCCTCACCTTCCCCTCTTTTTGATGCAAAAGAGAAATTGGCTTTCGCTTGTGCTGATTATGTTCTACATATGGTTTTGCATGGCAAAAGAGGATGATTCAAGAATTTGTGTGTAATCCATGTTGAGTGTTTCATGGAATTTTTTTTCCTTCCCCTCTGTTCTTAAGTAACAATCACATTAAAAATAGGGATGGCACCCTCTGGGGTTTGAACTTGCATCATCTGCATCACAAACATTCAAATGTACTGCTAGAGCACAGCCTGACAGACTTCATGGAATCTTAATAAGAAGACTTGTAGAAACGTTTTTGTAACCAAGTTATTTCAGAACAAAGTCAGGCAGGTAGTTTTGTAAACATAGACCATGGATTATATGCTATCTCTAGTTTAATGGAAGAGATGGGTATTCTTAAATAATTGTTGCATAGAGGGCATGTTAGATAGTATATAATTTACATGCATCTATAGTAATCTGTAAATTTTGGAAATTTACTGTTGTTGACATTTGTTGTTTGTAACATGACACTAGTTATTCTCTTCTTCTGCGCAGATCCTTACACAGATATGATCATGGCAGATGGTATCAGCTTGCTTTGCAATGATCTACAGGTAAATTGTTTCCTGCTTTGGTCGGTAACAATTTATTTTAACCTAAATTCTAATAGAATCTGGTGATTATTTTATTGAACGCTTTTTACTATTACCCAGATGCAACTTCACTTAAAACCACTTGTGTGGTTGAGTCCTATCTTGATGTTGTATGCTTGTTGGGAAGGTGAGGCATCCTTTAGATGCATACAACATTGGTTTATTGTGGATGCTTTGTTATTATGAAAACAAAAACACCATTAGGTATCTAAAAGAAAATAGCATGACTGTCATTGCCATCTATTATATAATATGGAAATATTCTTAAACTCGAATATTTAGAATGCTTTGAACTGCACTGTACATCTTTATCTCCGTGCAGTGTTTTTTCCTCTTTGTAGAATATGAACTTGTCTCTGTATACGTCTGAGCATTACCAATTAGACAATTTACAGTTAGTATGATTATCAAAGGACATTGCTTAGCTTGCATATACTGTAAAGTTCATGAGCAGTACAATAAATAATGCATGCATTAAAACACCATTCTCCCTAAGAAATTAGGGGGTTTACATATTTAAACAAACAACTGTGGAGAGAGAAAATAATGAAAGTGTTCATTATAAATGCTGCAGCAATACATCTCTTACACACCTTTTCAGTATGTCTCACTATAATTTATAATACCCCTTGGTGGTGATGGTGGCTTAAGCACCTAACCCCTATCCTTAACATCTAACTGTTTCATTGGTCATTTAAGATAGATAGACCAAAAATTTGAAACTTGTCGAAACTTACCCAAACTCTCCACAAATGCTCGGAATGAGGAGACCACCATCATGTGTCTACTGCTAAAAATAGAAAGTCCTCGCATGAATTTATAATACCCCTTGGTGGTGATGGTGGCTTAAGCACCTAACCCCTATCCTTAACATCTAACTGTTTCATTGGTCATTTAAGATAGATAGACCAAAAATTTGAAACTTGTCGAAACTTACCCAAACTCTCCACAAATGCTCGGAATGAGGAGACCACCATCATGTGTCTACTGCTAAAAATAGAAAGTCCTCGCATGTCCATGATATTATACTCATTGGATTCGATTTTCCATAAGGAGTCCAAATCCATAATTAGAATTGACATGCGAGCCCTGGTGTTCAACCTGCTAAAAATATAAATTTGTGCCAAATCATCCCAGAAAAGGCCCCAAAGGCTCATAATGTCTCAAAGATCAATAATATGTGCTCAGAATCTGAATCTGGGGCCTGGAGCTCAAACTGCTAAAAATAGAAAGTTCTTGCATGTAGCTCGGAAAAGTGTTATCGGGCCTAGAATCATGCAAGGACCATCCCTGTATGCTCAGAACTGCTCCAAATTGTCAAGAGACGCACTCAAACCGTGTCTCCTAAAAAAGTAGCAACACCTGTTGTATGTAGACATCTCTTTCAAGTGCATGTGAAACCAAGCTAACTCTAACTCTGAACAAAATAACCCTGTACTGATCATATACCTGCCTCTGACAGGAACCAACCTCTGCTAACCACAAATACTAAACTCTGGGAGAAGGAGAATCTCTGAATGCTAGCCAAAATAATGCATGTTGGCTCTTAACCATCAAGATTTTAAAGGGTGAAAATCTAAGGGTTAACAGTTCTGTAATGTAAAGGTGAACCAAAAATAGGTCGACCATAATAATAATTAAAAATATAATAATAAAGTAAACTAGTGTAGATTCATCTTAACCCCAACCTTTTAAGAACCTCGAAGTTTGTGCCTTGATTTGTTTTTGATACCTCTTGGTGCTTAATAGGTCTAGGGTTAAGATGGATCTATGCTGGTCTACAATCAATCAAGATACATGAAAAGAAATAATCAGCTTTCTCAACATTAAAAAAATGTCCAACAACAGTGCAAAAGAAAACAAAAAGGTCATGAGAAAAAATGAGAGATGTCTACAAGGTGATATCAGAAAAATACGACAAAATTTCAAATCTGGAAACCCATATCAAACCTTGCTTGCTGAAATCAAAGGATTAAAATGAGGAAAATTTTGCAGATGAAAATTGAAGTGCAATTTGAAAACAAAGTATCATCTACAAATGAGATTAAATTTGAGAATCAATCTGTCGTGACTCGCTACTGATGAAATCTTATCAGTTGGCAAATCACTTAATTGCTGGAGTTATTAATTGGATCTTGAGAATAAAAGGAACACCCTCAATTCTATCTGGGTTCATAGAAGAGAGTCACAAGTGTAACCTTACTGTCATTATGAGTGCCTAACCTGACACCAAAATGTAGAAAGACAGTTTAAAGCACAAGTATAAAAGGCATATATAATCACAGAGAAAAAATAAATCCTCCTACAGATTAAGAGAAAAAGGTGAGAACCATAAATTGTTTTAGCAATGCAAGATGAGAGCATGGAGTCATTAAGAAAAGAAATGTCCCTAGCAACATCCTTCCTCTGGATTCTTGAGATGGCTGTTTTTGATACGAAAGTGAAAACATACAGAGCTTTCCAGGGTCATAAATCCAGAAATATGGATGAACCCAGCATACGAGGAGGCTAATTGTCAAGCACTTAATTTTTATGAAGAGGCAGAATATCTGACTCTATCTAGTCGGCATCTCCATATGATGTGGGCAAATAAGAGGAATTGCCATACTCCTGCAATAATTATTAATCTTATATTTTCTTTTGTATTTTGCATGCAAGAAGTTCTTCATTTATTTCAGCAAACACTACATATAGAACGGCAAATTTCATTAGATCCATCTTTTGTAATGCTTGGTAGATATCTAGTTGAAACCCTAATAATAATAGGGAAAAATATGAAATGATCATCAAAATAGTGGCTATGCTGTTATGTAGCTCCAATATTGCATCATGCAAGACTTCTGGAAAGTACTACTCGTTCAAACAGATTTTGAAAGAGCAATAGTAGGAAGGAATTACTAAACTTCTTAGTTATTCTCTACTTTTGGTGTTGTGTGAAGTACATGGGTATTCTGTTATTTCTGGCAAAATTTTCCGTATCCAAGCACTTTATTATCTAGGTTTCTGTGCATTCATATTCTGATTTTTTACTTGGCTGATAGTTTGACAATGTGTTATCATTAAAGGTCTTTGTTGCTTCTGAAATCATAAATGTATTATAATATCAAATTGGATATCTATTTACATATAATTACGGGGATGTGTGAAACCCCTTGACCAAGAGTACGACTATTGGCCTTTTGTTAATTTTTGTATGATTAGTATATAGTGTCTTGAAAGATATCATGTAATAGGGTGGAAAGTTGAAACATTTTGCATAGGGATTTCAGAAATGCTAAGTTATGAATAAAAATATTAACTTCCCCATTTGGTACATTATTGGCAGGTAGATCCAGGCGATATTGTAATGGTATGTTCATTACTATGAATCTATACTATCTGTTTAAGTTATTTTTACATTTCTTGATAAAAATAGGACAGGGGCGTGATAAACAGCACTCATTCTAGGTACAGAGTTATGCCTGTATTCAGCTAACCTACTGTCTGCTTCTGGACATATTTGTAGACAATCCGTTTTCACCGTTCTTCTTTCTTACTACCACCAGATTTGCCACCCATTATGAATGCCTTGTAGGTGCTATGGTTTGGGTAGTTAACATCTTCTGAAGTTCATTTTGAATAAAAGAAACCAATTTGTGATTGATATGTCTTTGCCTTTGTCTGAATGGCTTTGCATCCTTTTTTAATGGGATAGTATGTTGAATTATATCCGCTTTAAAGTTTATACACCTTGAGGTCACCATATGTCCAGGCGACTACATCCCTATGCTCCCTAATGAGATTCTCTATTTCCTTTCTCTCATCTGCTGAAGTATTCTTTCCAATTCGGATCAGTTTTGGGCTTTCCACTGATCCAATATTTTTTTCAATACAGTCTTCAAGCTCACTTACTTCCCTTTTCTGCTTATACATATCATGCCTGTCAAATATTTTCTCAAAAGTAGAACACCCTTTTGAAACTTATTATTTTTCAATTCTATAACCTCAACGTCCTCATTTTCACCTTTCCAATTGATTTGATTCTTTGATAACTCTTGCAAATTATTTAGGAACCTTATCACTTGAGCAACATCATGGAAAATTTTCGAATGCTCATACTTATCAGGAATCGAGGGTGTGAGTATACTATATAATCTCCATCTTACATTCTCCAGAAATCAATTCTTCACAAGGATGAAGATTGGAAGCTGCTACTGCTAATGCACCGGCTTGCATGCTTTGTTCCCTTGGGACCACATTAATAGCAAATGAATCAAATAACTCTATTGAATCCCATGCCGCATGCCTATATCTCTTCAATCTGTCATTCTTAGTAGCAAATTGACCCTTAACTTACATTACAACAAGGTTTGAATCACTTGTAGCCTTCGATATTTTGCTACACATATCTCTTGCAGTTCAAGTCCTAAGCATAATGCTTCATGTTTTGCAATATTGTTTATGCAATCATACTTCAACGGTCCAACCTGTAGAAGAACTATGAGTATCATGCTGAGGAGATGTGAGAACAATCTTACATTTAGATGCCATGAGGACTATAGAATGAGCCAAGACATCATAACTTCCTAGATATTCTTTGCAAATTAACTCCTTCATTGGGTCATTTGGATCTTCAATATGATACCTCAAAGGTGGATCCCTGTATAATGTGACATAGGTACCTTCACATGTGGGTGTGGTGACATAAGATAACTCTATTTGAATACTACCTCTAATATTTGCATTCCGTTTTCTGGATAGGAGCATACTCCATGGGTTAGGAACATCAATGACTACTATGTCCATAAAAAATGAAATATTTGGGTATGTGGCTAACTTAACATGGAGATCATTAATCAAACCACATGCTTTTATCACTTTGGAGTCCATAGTGCACACATTCTTGTATGGACCAGTAGTTTTAAGCAGTGTTGCAAACATCGACAGCGAAAAAATATCGCCGAGGGTCGGAAAACAAAAATATCGGCAACATCAGGGAAAATATCGAAAAATATTGGAAAATGTCGTAAGAACAAAAAAAATACAAAAATATTTATTTTTTTTCATATTTTTAAATATCTAAAAATATTCTGTCTTTGACCTCTTGTTGGGCTCTAAGTTTAGTCTCCAAAACCGTCCTTTGCTGCTGTTTTAGGACATAAAACAGTCAAGTACTTTTCTGCTCATAATTTTGATGGTTAAGTGCTCTTTTGAGGTGCCCTTGCAAGTGTTTTCGTAACCGATGGTTAGCACATGCAATATACTCAAAACAAATAACACTCCTCTGGATGTTTACAACTCTTACAACTGATTTAATAACTAGGCATGCATGAAATTTGGACACAAGTATTTTTGGTCAACATGACCCTGGATAAAACC
This sequence comes from Picea abies, assembly GCA_900067695.1. NCBI lineage: Eukaryota > Viridiplantae > Streptophyta > Pinopsida > Pinales > Pinaceae > Picea > Picea abies. Next base: position 9,412 of record CBVK0103779199.1, read on the forward strand.
CCCCCGGGGAAAACCAGTTAGAGCTAGATGTATATATTTGGAGATCTCAAAGCATAAGTACAACAAGGAAAACTAAAACAAGTGAGCCTGGTCAATAACAACCAATCTTGGATGCTTTGGACTCCCTTGTTGATGTGCCTGCTAGCCCATGAATGAAGGTGCCCTTGGCCTTGTTGCGCCCTTCTTCCCTTGCTAAGACTTTAGCCCTTTGCCTTTGCCTTGAGATGCCTTTGCCTTTGCCCACTTGAATCTTGCCTTTGCTTTTGCCCTTTCCTTGAACCCAACGCCCTCTACACAAGTGCGCCTCCCTCCTTGGTTTAGTGCGCACTAAGCTGTAGTGTGCCCCTCCTCTAGCAATAGCTCCCACAAAAGGTTGTGCGCCCTTAGCTTCTCACTAAGGCTCCCTCAAGATAGTGTGCCTCTCCTCCTCCATGATAGCTCTCATGAAATATGGTGCGCCCTCCTTGAAGCCTTGCGCCTTTCTTCCTCGAAGTGCACCCCTTCACCTAGAATGTGACCTTCCTCTTGAGGATGCGCCCGACACCATGGAAGCACCCTCCTCACAAGCGATGTGCCCTCCAAGCTCAAGTAGCAATGCCCTTCTCCCTTGTGTGCCCTCCTCGCCTCAAGTGTTAAAATTTTAGACCCCAACCCAGTTTCAGCATATAAAAAACTTAGCAGAAAATAAACTTCAGAACTGAAACATGAGGATTCTGAACATCGTTTTCAACGCAGAAATAAAATATCAGCAGTATGCAAAACTCATAAAATTTAGACACAAGAATTTTCGGTCTAACTTTAACCCTGAAAAACCCACAAGGGGAAAACCAGTGAGAGAGGGCTTTTTATTATTATTGAGCTTCTGAGAAATTTCTTTTACAACAGTCTAATCTTCAGCAAAAATACAAACTTATCTCAGAAAATTTATGCTCGTCTTCTTCAGAAAAATTCCAGAATGCAGCTCCTCGAAATCTGTACAAGAAATCCGTACAACTGTACGACTGCTACAACAATAAATGCTGTACGGAACTCCTAAAAAATCGTGCCTCTTTTCTGTGTTTTCTGTACCCTCTTTTCTGTGCATTAAATGCCCCTCGAAAATTGTGCCATGCCTTGAAATGCGTGCTGTACCTTGCTATATGAATTGCTGTCCTTTTGCTGCTGTACAGACTCCACAAAACTTCTGTTTCCTTTTCTCGAAATCTGTGCACAGAAATTTTCTATACGACCCTCAAGAAATCCATACGGTACGACCCTCACACTCAACAATACCCTCCTCGATTTTTGTGCTACTCGGCTGTCTTGGGAATCGTGCTCCTACTCTGCAAATGTTGTCTTCTCAAGCTCGACCTCTCTCTCTTGCTCTCTCAACAAGAAGATGGAAAAACTACCCAAGAATGGGTGCGCTCTCTTGCCCTAGTCGACCTCATGAGGGAAGGTGAAGGGTTTTCTAATCTAACGGTTGAGATTAGATTAGATGGGTGGCTGAGATTTGGTGTCTCTTCACTCACCCTCACTTTAGTCATAAAGTCACCTTTTAATTTGCATCTCACAAATTAAATGACTAGGACCCACATTAGGCACTTTCTCCCCCTTAGGCGCCTAGGGCTTGCCTTGGTACTTTATTTTAATTAAAAATTTAACATCAAGGATGTGCTCAAGAGCTCCATGTTAGAATGAAAGAGATGTGCTCGTTTTTCCATAGACAATATAGCAATATTGTCACCCAACCATAGGCCAAAGCCACCCCCAAGCATCTTTAACCTTGATAGACAGAATAATTTTGGAAGCATATCAAACAGAAAGTCCAAACCATAACCAAACCAGAAAGTCCAAACCATATCCAAACCAGAAAGTCCAAACCATAACCAAAGACCAAAATCCCAATTGCAGTAGCTGCAATTGCGCTCCCACTCCAAACTTGCGCACCACTAGTCTTTATGTAGTTGTGAGAGTATGAATGACCAAATGAGCTCAAACGCCCTCTATTTATAGTGCTCTTTGTCACCTGCCCAAGCCAACTTCTTCTTTTAGAGGATAACACTTAAATACTAATTCTTTTATTGAGCCGACATGTCTTCTAGGGTTTCTATACATCTGTTTAGGGTTTCTCTCGCTTTCGAAACATTCTAATCCGGTCAGAGGTTATACATGGAGGTTAATGCCTCCCACAACTACCATAATATCAACACTCCAAACCCTCATCCTCTCCTTCTCTTCACTCCTCCTCACCCAAGTCTCTCAAGTGAGCAAGTGAATAATTGATCTCTTCCTTACCCTTTTCCCTCCTTTAGCCTCGCTTTAGCCAAACCCTAAAAGTTCAATAGCCTAGATCCAATCTAGCCATGTCTAATCAATGGGTGAGATTTAATCCAAAAATCTCACTTCGGAAACCCACTTTCCCAAGTTTCCTTAGTTTGCCTCGTGTCCTTTAACTCACCTACAAAGTGAATTAAATGTCACTTTAATAACTTAAGTGACATATTTCACTTTTGACTTAAACTCCCAAGTCAATGTGAAATTAGAACATAAAGTAAAGTAATAAGGGTAATAGTCTCCCCCTTTGTGTTTAGAGACTCACAAACACAAGGGGACCACTTCCAAGTTACCCAAATCTCAACACTCCCTCTTACCGAGGAAAGTGCCATTCACCCCCCAATCTCATTCCTGCAGTGGACATGGTTCCCTGCTAGCAAAATACTCGGTGAGTATGGCTGTACCATGATCATCAAAAGTGGTCTCTTACACATATTGGCTCGACCTGCGTGATCTATAGATGGAAGTGCATCTCCACCTATTCAAGATCACCTAGATCTTGGCATCACACCAAAGATCTCAACCTTGGAATCTCACCAAGGATTTCTACCTCCTGGCATCTCACCAACAGTCTCTACTCTTGGCATCTCACCAAGAGTCACATCTCTTGCCATCTCACCAAGTGTCTCTTTCTTGGCATCTCACTAAGAGTCTCAACTCTTGGTATCTCACCAAGAGTATCTAGACCTTGGCATCTCACCAAGATCCTCAACTTGGTCTCTCACCAAGTGACTTCCACCTGAAGTGGAACCTGAACTTGATCTGCGCGTCTCCATAGCCAAGTGAGCCCCAAGCCTCTCGGGCGCCCTGCCCCCACTCATCAATCTCTGATGCTTTGAAGCCTTTGCACCAACCATTTGTCTGTTCGACAACTCTGAAACTGAAGTTGTCGTGGGTGGACCAATCACCCCTGAATGTGGTGTTCTCAAAAGCTAAGTTTGAGCTTCCTCTGAATCAATACTTTGAGTCAATGGGACCTCTTCAACTCTGTTTGCCCACCTATCGCTAAATGGTGAATCAATTGACAAACAACAATTGACAAAAGCACACTCCCTCTCAAACTGAGCAGTGAACTCCTCCTCTTCTGCTGTCGTTGCCATACCATCCTGCTGCTTCTTCTTCTTCTCGGGACACTGTTCGACATAGTGCCCCATCTCACCACAAGCAAAGCATCTCACTGTGCTCATGTCTCTCTCTCGCCCACCGCCACTCTATTGTGGTTTGGCCCCTCCCTCTCTCGCCCACCGCCACTCTGCTGTGGTTTGGCCCCTCCCTTGGGACCCTGTCTAGCACCACCCTTGCCGGTCTTCTTCTTGCCCTTAGTCCAAAGAGAAAGATTCTCATCACCCTTTGATATACGCTGTTGTCCTGAAGATCCTGAGCTACATCTCATCTCCTCATATACGATGTTGTCCCAAAGTCTCTCCCAAGTAGGCATGACCTCTCAAGCTACAATGCCTCGTAGAAATGAACCGAAGGTTTGGAAAAGTTGTTCAAAGTTGTTCTCACCAAGAAGTCAGGATCCGCAATCTTCCCAACTGTGGCCAAATCATTTCGAATCTGTGTAAATCTGCCAAGGAATGATGTAACCGACTCTGAATCGAGCATCTGAACACTCCTGAGCTTGTCTTGCAGAACCATCTTCCGGTTCTGACTGGGACTCTGGTACAACTTGCACAATGAGGCCCACATCTCAAAGGCATAGTCCTTCCCAGTTAGGTGGGGTATGATGTGGTCCCTAACCGCATCACAAATAGTCCTCTTCCCCTTGGTGTTCTTCTTCCTGAAATCTGCATCCAATAATGGAGAAGGAGCAGGTGCAGGAGGAATCACCGTGGGAGCTTGAACTATATCCCATAGTTCAAGATCCTCCAAGACGAATATAATCCTGCTCTTCCAAGGGGACCAATTGCTAGCTCCGTCTAGCCTATCCTCTACCCTCATCTGAGATACCGACATGGCTGTCCATTGAAACTCATACTGATGCTACACATTGCAAGAGAGTACAACCTCACTCTTGTCAACATAGGTGTGAAAAGAGGTTGTCCAACTACAACCTCACTCCTGTCAACACAAGTGTGAAAAGAGGCGGTCCAACTACAACCTCACTCCTATCAACACAGGTGTGAAAATAGGCTGACCACAAATGTCCACAACAATCCCACAAAATTGCCCACTGAATGCTCTATAAATCAGTCAAACTTAGCCACCAAGGCTCTGATACCATGAAGATTTTTGAGGAACTATGAGGCTGCCCAACAGATCTGTCTTTGAGCTTCTGTTAGGCTCTAAGTTTAGTCTCCAAAACTGTCCTTTGCTGCTGTGTTAGGACAACAAATAGTCAAGTACTTTTCTGCTTATAATTTTGATGGTTAAGTTCTCTTTTGAGGTGCCCTTGCAAGTGTTTTCGTAACCGGTGGTTAGCACATGCAATATACTCAAAACAAATAACACTCCTTTGGATATTTACAACTCTTACAACTGATTTAATAACTAAGCATGCATGAAATTTGGACACAAGTATTTTTGGTCAACATGACCTTGGATAAAACCCCCCAGAGAAAACCAGTTAGAGCTAGATGTATATATTTGGAGATCTCAAAGCATAAGTACAACAAGGAAAACTACAACAAATGAACCTGGTACAATAGCAACCAATCTTGGATGCTTTGGAGTCCCTTGTTGATGTGCCTGCTATCCCATGAATGAAGGTGCCCTTTGCCTTGGTGCGCCCTTCTTCCCTTGCTAAGCCTTTAGCCCTTTGCCTTTGCCCACTTGAATCTTTCCTTTGCTTTTTCCCTTGCCTTGAACTTTGCGCCCTCTACACAAGCGCGCCTCCCTCCTTGGCTTAGTGCGCACTAAGCTCTAGTGTGCCCCTCCTCTAGCAATAACTCCCACAAAAGGTTGTGCGCCCTTAGCTTCTCACTAAGGCTCCCTCAAGATAGTGCACCCCTCCTCCTCCATGACAGCTCTCATGAAATATGGTGCGCCCTCCTTGAAGCCTTGCGCCTTCCTTCCTCCAAGTGCACCCCTTCACCTAGAATGTGCCCTTCCTCTTGAGAATGCGCCCAACACCATGGAAGCACCCTCCTCATAGGCAATGCGCCCTCCAAGCTCAACTAGCAATGCCATTCTCCCTTGTGTGCCCTCCTCTCTTCAAGAATGCACCCAAGAGCTCCAAACCCTCATCCTCTCCTTCTCTTCACTCCTTCTCCTCACCCAAGTCTCTCAAGTGAGCAAGTGAATAATTGATCTCTTTCTTACCCTTTTCCCTCCTTTAGCCTCTCTTTGGCCAAACCCTAAAAGATCAATGGCCTAGATCCAATCTAGCCATGTCTAATCAATGGGTGAGATTTAATCCAAAAATCTCACTTAGGAAACCCACTTTCCCAAGTTTCCTTAGTTTGCCTCATGTCCTTTAACTCACCCACAAAGTGAATTAAATGTCACTTTAATAACTTAAGTGACATATTTCACTTTTGACTTAAACTCCCAAGTCAACGTGAAATTAGAACATAAAGTAAAGTAATAAGGGTAATAGTCTCCCCCTTTTTGTTTAGAGACTCACAAACACAAGGGGACCAATTTCCAAGGTACTCAAATCTCCACACTGCACTTCCACCGAGAAGCTCTCCTGGTATGACACTAGCCTGCATATGGCCTCCCCCTTCGGTTTATGTCTAAACGATAAATCATCCCACTCATGTGAAACAAACATCATCTTGAGGTCCCACATACAAGCTAGGAGAGATCCAAGAGATATGAGGCTAGTGGTAAAGCGCATGATTGTAGGATGCACCAACCCCCTGTTATTTGTGAATCTTCTCATCAAGCTAAGCACAAATGCATGATTTTATATGAATTTTGTGATGTTCTTAGCTGATTCAACAATGTCCCTAATATAAGGAATTTTTCCCATATCCTCCAAAATCAAATCTATACAATGTGCAATACAAGGAGTCCAAAACAACGTAGGGTACCTCTACATAAGCATCCTACATGCAACAACATAGTTAGCAACGTTGGCTGTTATGACTTGGACAACATGTTGTGGGCCCACCTCCCGGATGAACTTGTCCAACAAGTCACATAATAATGATGCATCTTTAACATGTGCAGATGCATCAACAAATTTAACAAACATTGTCCCCCTAGGACAATTAACCAAGAAGTTGAGAAATGTCCTGTCCTTTTGGTCCGTCCAACCATCTGACATCATGGTGCATCAAGTGATTTCCCATGATGCCTTAAGCTCCTCCAATCTGTTAAATTTGGTAGCATCGACAATCATTCTCCAATGAGAGGCCATATGGGCCACCTTGAGGCTAGCCAGGTTGATTTGGAGAATCAACCAATCTTGTGAGGTATTGACAAAAGCTAGGGGGAATGAACAACCTCTGTGAGTCAAACCAAAAGTCAGGATGAACGAGATGCTATGTAAGTCTAATGCAAAAGTCAGGGGGAACGTACAACCTCTGTGAGCCTAGTCAAGCCTTGTGAGCCATGAGTAAAAATCAAGGCATCTAGCAAAAGTTAGGTTTAATATAAAATTCCTATGAGCTAGAAACAAAAGATATTCCTAATATTGCAAATGATATAAATGTATTGATCTAGTGCATTGGCACGTGTAACATTATCCACCATGAAGAGAAATTCAAATTGCCATATAAAGAGTCGAGTTGTAGAAGTCAAAGTTGCTTGTCTAGGTCAAAGTCAAAGTTGTCAAGTTGTCGCATGTTGAATGCATGCATGTTGCATGTTGCATGCATGACATGCATTGCATGCATCTCTAGTTGCATGTTACATGCATGACATATGCATGCTAAGTTAGTACACATGCATGCCAAGTCAAGGGCGAGTTGTAACTGAAGTCTCATGTCTAGTTCTATTTTCGAACTAAAGTGTGAAGCTGAGTTATGTCAAGCATGCTTTCATACCTCTAATTCGAGCCCTCTCCTCTTTTCCTCTTCACTCCTTTATAAGTAGAGGTCGACCCCTCTCTTCTACATAGTTGTTATGCAAGGTAAGGGTGAAGCTATAGAGGCAGCAATACAAGTGCTAAACAGAGGCACGTATCAGTCCTATAGAGGCAGCGATACAAGTGCTAAACAGAGGCACATATCAGTCCTACAAAGGCAGCAATACAAGTGCTAAACAGAGGCACGTATCAGTCCTACAGAGGCAGCAATACCAATGCTAAATAGAGGCACATATCAGTCCTATAGAGGCAGCAATACAAGTGCTAAACAGAGGCATGTATCAGTCCTATAGAGGCAGCAATACCAGTGCTAAACAAAGGCACATATCAGTCCAATAGAGGCAGCAATAACAACCTCTATCAGAGCTGATATATCAGTCCATAAGAGGCAGCATATCTCAGTCCTTGAAGGCAACTCGAATACATCTTCAGTGTTGGCCTGTAACAAAAGTTTAGATATCAGCAAGGTCTCTTAGTTACACAGTCAGGTCAGAGTCAACTTGGCAAGCTCTTTAAGAGCATAGTATTCATGGTGGATATTTGTAAGTGATCTTACATTATTAATGCAATAAAGAAATATCGTTTGCTGGGGTTTTTCTCCTTATACATGGTTTCCCCAGGGTATATGTGTTGTTGATGTGCATGCTTACGTATCTACATGATTATTGCTATTCAATTATGATTCTATATTGTTGAAATGTATTAAGCTGGAATCAAAGTGTTGAAGACAATAAATAAATAATCCGCATAAGAAATCAAGCTCATAATTTAACATGGTATCAGAGCTTAGGGTGTGATAAGCTTGTTGAAGTGCAACAACATGTACACACAGATATAAGTGAGCTTGATTAAGTTTCCAATGTGAGGTCCATGGCATCCTCCATTTCAGTCAGGGTCAAGGATAGGCTCGAAGGAGCTGCCAACTTCACTGTGTGGAAGCTCCAGATAACAAATATCTTGTAGGAGCATGATCTTGAGCAGTATGTGACCATGGTGGTGGAGGAACCCACCACTAATGCAGGAAGAGCAACTTTCAGGAAGAGTCAAGCAAAGGCTAAGAGAATCATCTTTGACTCAGTCAAAGACAATATAATTCCAGCGATGACTTCGTTAATGACTGCCAAGGATTGTATGGATACCTTGGTGAATCTGTATGAGAAACATGCTCCAAGTCAGAAAATGACACTTAAGCACAGTCTTAAGTATTTGAAGATGGAGAAAGGTGAATTCGTAGCATCTTTTTGTTCCAGGATAGCCCAGATCAGAGATTAGTTTTTGGTCATAGGGGTCACAATGGACGACGATGACTTAGTGTAAGCCATATTTTATGGTCTTCCTTCTTCATGGGAGACCTTCTTATCCAGTGTGAGTGGGAGAGAGATTCAACCCACGTTTGAAAGGTTATGGCATGATTGCCTCCAAGAGGAGAGTCACACTGCTACCATGAGCGAGCCAACCAAAGAAGAGCATTCAACATTAGCGTCAAGATTCAAGGGAAAGAAGAAAGTCACTTTCCAGAAAGGCTCTCAGAGGAAGTCAAACACCAAAGGTATGTTCAAAGGCAAGAGTATTGAAACATCTATAAGATTAAATGCTTTAGTTGCAATAAGTTGGGTCATTTTGCTAAACACTGTTGGTATAGGAAGAAATATCCAAGGAAAGGGAAACATCATGCCACAACTGTTGAGGATGACGAATCAAAAAGAAAACAGAAAAGTCCCAATGAGAAAGAAAGTAGAAAAAAATATTACCTGGTTTCTGCTTTATCTAGTACAGTTATCACAGGGCCGAAAACTTGGTTAGTAGACAGTGGTGCATCAAAGTATATGACAGGGTATAAGGAGATCCTCTCAGATTTCAAGAAAAAATCTTTTGCAGAGTAGGTTGATCTTGGGGATGACATGTTACAAGATAGAGGGAGTAGGCTCTATCTCCTTCAGTTTGGAATTTGGGGCTAGGCTTCATGTTGATGAAGTATTATATGTTCTAGGGCTCAAGAATAATCTTCTATCAGTTGCAACCCTTGAGGACAACATAACCCATTGGGATTCATAGAGGAGGACTATACGTTGTGACAGGACAATCAGTTCAGGCATTGGCTCATGATGCGACTAGCTCCAACAGGTTGTGGCATAAAAGACTTGGACATCTTCATTACAAAGCACTTCCAGATCTACATAACATGGTATGTGCATGCCCTCTTTTTCTCTTAGTAAAAATGAAATTTGTAGAGGATGCATACTAGGTAAAAATATAAAGAAAGCATTTCCTAGTAGTGACAACAGAGCTCAGGGCATCTTAGATCTGGTTCATTCTGATGTATGTGGTCCCATGTCATTTCCCTCACTCAGTGGTTGTTTGTATTATGTCATTTTTATTGATGATTACTCAAGAAAATGTTGGATATATTTCCTTAAAGCTAAAAGTGACACATTTGATAAATTCAAAGAGTATCAAGCCTTTATTGAAAAGCAGACAGGGAAACGCATCGGAACCCTTAGAACAGACAATGGATGAGAGTTTGAATCTCTCCAGTTTGAGGATTTCTGCAAGGAAGCAGGAATCGAGAGACAGTTGATCGTGCCATATAACCCTCCGGAAAATGGAGTTGCTAAGAGGAAAAACAAGACAATTTGTGAGGCAGCGAAAGCCATGATGTTTGACCAGGCCCTGCCAAATTCTTTATTGGCATAAGCTACCTCCACTGCCGTGTATATTCAGAACAACTGTCCACATACTATCTTGAAGGACAAGACTCTTGAAGAGGTCTTCTCAAGGATCAAACCTGAAGTAGGGCATCTAAGGATATTTGGGTGTTCAGTGTATATTCATGTCCCTAAGGAAAAGAGGACAAAGATGGAACCCTCAGGCAAGAAAGGGGTTTTTGTGGGGTACAATGATAACTCCAAGGCTTACAGGATATATGTACCAAGTCAGAGGCAGATAGAGGTAAGAAAAGATGTGACTTTTCATGAGGAAGCCGCATTCGAGAAATCCAAAGAGCTTCAACAAGAATCATAAGCAGTTCAACCAACTTTACCCTGTTCTGAAAATGAAGAGTCAGATGATTAGAGGGAGAAACCTCATAAAGGGCCAAGTGATGAGCCCCTAGAACCTGCTGAAGAGTTAGAAAGAAATCTTGAAGAACCTCCAGCCAAAAGGAAGCCAGGGTGGCTTAAAGAAACAATGCAGGAAGCATAAAAGATAGCTGCTCCCAAAGGAACTTTCAGGGAAAGTAAGAGGCCTCACATGTTTGGAGGCTATGTTGCACTGATGAGCAGCATCAGTGATGCTAAACCTGCTTCATTTGAAGAAGCAGATAAATTACAAGTATGGAAGGATGCCATGCTTGAGGAATATAGATCAATTCTAAAGAACAATGTCTGGGACATTGTGCCGAGGCCAAAGGACAAATCAATGATCTCTTCCAAATGGATCTATAAGATCAAACATGCAACTGATGGGAGTGTGGAAAAGTTCAAAGCAAGATTTGTAGCCAGAGGCTTCACTCAGAAAGAAGGAATCGACTACAAAGAGACTTTTTCCCCTGTAGCTAGGTATACCTCCATTTGAACTATTATTGCATTAGCTTCCGTTCTTGGTTGGAAGGTACATCAGATGGATGTAAAAACAACATTCTTGAATGGAAAGATTGAACATGAGGTCTTTGTGGAACAACCATATGGATTTGTATTGCATAACAAAGGCACTCATGTATGCAAGCTAAGGAAGGCCCTGTATGGTCTTAAGCAGGCTTCCAGAGTTTGATATGACAGGATTGATGGCTTTCTTAGAAGCCTGGGCTTTCAGAAAAGTGATGCTGATGCGAATCTGTACTTCAAGGTAAGAGGGAACCAACCTGTTATACTAATCCTGTATGTTGATGATCTCTTTCTAACAGGAGATGAAGGGCTAATAGCCTGGTGTAAGAGGGAGCTAATCTCATAATTCGAGATGAAAGACTTAGGCTTGATGCATTACTTCCTAGGATTGGAAGTGTGGCAAAGACAGGGCAAGATAATTCTGGCACAAGGAAAATACACGGTGGATGTACTAAAGAAGTTTGGTACGATGGATTGCAAATCCATGTCTACTCCAATGGTTACCAACCTAAGTAAGTGACATGATCCTGATTCAGGTTCAGATTTGGTGGATCCCACCATGTATAGGCAGCTGATTGAATCATTGATGTACATGATCCAAACCAGGCCAGATATATGTTATGCAGTGATTGCAATGAGTCAGTTCATGACTGAACCAAGACAGAGACACCGGGTGGCAGCAAAACACATCTTGAGATATCTCAGACAGACCATTACTTATGGTCTGAAATATACATCCAGTGGTGGTCTATTTCTGCATGGGTATGTAGATGTTGATTGGGCAGGAAGCCCAGTGGATCGGAAGAGTACTTCCGGATACTGCTTCACTGATCTTTTGGTCAAGCTGGAAACATGGATCCATTGCACAGAGTACAACAGAGGATGAGTACATTGCAGCAAGTGATGCTAGCAAGGGAGCAATATCGCTCAGAAAATTGGTTTCTGGGTTGTTTGGTGACAAGCTTGAGGCGACAGTGGTTCATTGTGACAATCAAAGTTGCATAAAACTGACAGAGAACTCGATATTTCACGACAGGTCAAAACATATTGACATGAAGTACCACTACATCCAAGACTTGGTCAGAGAAAAACTGTAAAGTTACAATACATAGCCACGAGCGAGCAGGTAGCTGATATCCTGACCAAGCCTTTGACCTCGAGACAGTTTGTGCAGCTGAGAGGCAAGCTTGGTGTGGCTGAGAATGACTCTCTTGCTGAGAGGGAGTGTTAAATTTTGCAACATCGACAATCATTCTCCAATGAGAGGCCATGTGGGCCACCCTGAGGCTAGCTAGGGAGATTTGGAGAATCAACCAGTCTTGTGAGGTATTGACAAAAGCCAGTGGGAACATACACCCTCTGTGAGTCAAACCAAAAGTCAGGATGAACGAGATGCTATGTAAGTCTAATGCAAAAGTCAGGGGGAACGTACAACCTTTGTGAGCCTAGTCAAGCCTTGTGAGCCCTGAGCAAAAGTCAAGGCATCTAGCAAAAGTTAGGTTGAATGTAAAATTCCTATGAGCTAGAAACAAACGATATTCCTAATATTGAAAATTATATAAATGTATTGATCTAGTGCGTTGGCACGTGTAACATTATCCACCATGAAGAGAAATTCGAATTTCCATGTAAAGAGTCGAGTTGTCGAAGTCAAAGTTGCTCGTCTAGGTCAAAGTCAAAGTTGTCAAGTTGTCGCATGTTGCATGTTTCATGCATGTCTAGTTGCATGTTGCATGCATGACATGCATGGCATTTGCATGCTAAGTTAGTATGCATGCATGCCAAGTCAAGGGCGAGTTGTAACTGAAGTCTCAAGTCTAGTTCTATTTTGGAACTAAAGTGTGAAGTTGAGTTATGTCAAGCATGCTTTCATACCTCTAATTCGAGCCCTCTCCCCTTCTCCTCTTCACTCCTTTATAAGCAGAGGTCGACCCCTCTCTTCTACATAGTTGTTATGCAGGGTAATGGTGAAGCTATAGAGGCAACAATACAAGTGCTAAACAGAGGCACATATAAGTCCTATAGAGGCAAACAATACAAGTGCTAAACAAAGGCACGTATCATTCCTACAGAGGCAGCAATCCAAGTGCTAAACAAAGGCACATATCAGTCCTACAGAGGCAACAATACCAGTGCTAAACAGAGGTACATATCAGTCCTATAGAGGCAACAATACAAGTGCTAAACAAAGGCATGTATCAATCCTATAGAGGCAACAATACCAGTGCTAAACAGAGGCACATATCAGTCCAATATAGGCAACAATAACAACCCCTATCAGAGCTGATATATCAGTCCATAAGAGGCAGCGTATCTCAGTCTTTGAAGGCAACTCGAATACATCTTCAGTGTTGGCCTGTAACAGAAGTTTAGATATCACCAAGGTCTCTTAGTTACATAGTCAGGTTAGAGTCAACTTGGCAAGCTCTTTAAGAGCAAAGTATTCATGGTGGATATTTGTAAGTGATCTTACATTATTAATGCAATAAAGGAATATCGTTTGCTGGGGTTTTTCTCCTTGTACAGGGTTTCCCCATGGTATATGTGTTGTTGATGTGCATGCCTACGTATCTACATGATTATTGCTATTCAATTATGATTCTATATTGTTATATTGTTGAAATGTATTAAGCTGGAATCAAAGTGTTGAAGACAATAAAGAAATAATCCGCATAAGAAATCAAGCTCATAATTTAACACAATCTACTAGCACAATCGAGTATTTCATTATGAAGGGGCCTTGTATCTCGGGCCAACAACAAAAATTGCATCAAACATTGGCTGATAGAATGGGTTGTTCTTGGCAATGTTAAATGGAATGTCACTCCATAAGAAACACTTACCCACCAGCTTATCAACCTCTTCCTTCTCCTTTTGTTTTACCATTGACCTGATAGAAGGTTGTGCACCAACCGTGGTTCTAGGAACCAAAAACGAAGGTGGAATTGAAGCAATTGAACTTCCCTCCTTAGATATTCCACCTCCTCCCCTTCCAAACTGAGCTCTCATAGCTTCCTTGTGTTCTCTGGCTATACCCATATCTTCAAGCGCTTTGTTGACAATACGCATGATTTCCGCGGTTGAATTTGGGCAAATATCCACTTCATGTCCCAGAATTTTTGCAAGGTGGTATTTCAACTGGGTAATTCCCCCCATCATTCTCATCCTACTCAACTTGCAATACAAAGTTTTGTCTATTAGTTCCCCCTCTCGGGATCAACATATTCCCACATAGCATCCAATTTTCTCGGCATTTTCAATCTTCAAGTGATCCAACCTATGGCACAAAAACAGTGGAAAAAATTAAAATCACCATTTAACTTTTAAAGAATCAAGATTCAAGATAATACAATCTTCAAGTAATACAAATTTACAAAATGGGGGAAAACTGATAAATTTGCAAAAAAAAAAAAAACGGTTGGAAATATGGGGGAAAACTGATAAATTTGCAAAAAAAAAAAAAACGGTTGGAAATTAATCCACTCTCCAAAATAAATTCATGGCAGCTGATAAGAACAGTCCCTCCCTGCCAAGATGAGGGATACATAGCAAAAATAAAAATAAAAAAACCAAAAAAAAGGTGCAAACTGTTGCCCATACCTGTAAATGCCCCCTTGCTTGAGGAAAATGAATCCCAACTTCACAATGAACAGGTTGTGGTGCTTAAGATCCCGCTCCACCTAGTCCTTGGTTGAAGGAGAAATCACCTCTTCCTCCTTTGCTCTCCAAACCCCACACTCTAAATGCAAAATGACAAATAAAAACTCAAAAATCGGCAGTATTTCTGGGCTTTTCCCTGCACGTGCAACATTTTGGATCATCGCACGATAATATCGCGCTACTTACGAAAATATCACCGACCCGGATTTTGGCGATAATATTGTGATGTTGGTAACAAAGTTTTTAAGACCAAGCTGATTCATCACCCTTAAAGTCATCACAACTGTTGAAGCTCCTGAATCTAATGTACAATTGTGAAGGAGTAAATCATTTATGACCAATACAATGTAAAAAGGAGCATGGCCACCATTCCTCCTACCCTGATTCATTGCTTGGAATACCACTGGATAGTCTTCATTCATTTTTTCTTCATTCAAAAGCTTCTTCAATTTCTCCTTTTGAGATGGAATCGTTGCTAATTCAAGGGGAGGTACAGGGACTTTTATCTTAGACAACTTGTTAACCAAATCAATGTTCAAATCAAAATCCATTTTTACTGATTGCTTTCCTGATGGGGAACCTTTGCCGGCTCCAACTATTGCAGTAGATTGCCTGTTGATGTGCGGTCTTTGAGGAACTTGTCTTACAGTTTGAGGCTTCTATGAGCCAATTGGTTTCTTCTTTGGTATGTGATTAAGCCCCTTTCTCTAGCTATCTTTTTTATTTCTTCTTGAGTAGGCATTTGGCCATAGACCTTTGTAAGCTTATTTGAATCTACACTTTTCCCTTTTATATTTTTCATTTGCTCACTGGGTACAACAAAAGACCTCCCGTGAATATTGCAAATTAATTCCTCTTCTTCAACATATTAAGGCTATCAAAACTATCTAGATCTTCCTCATTACCTTTTTCTTTCTATTGCAGTTGCAGGGCATGATCCCTCATCATGCAAGTCTCGACACTTTCTACACCAAGGGAAATGCTCTTCATTGACCATATTAGGTGGATTCAAATTTCATAGGAACTGGGAGTCTCTAATATTGAAACCTCTATTTCTATCCCAACTATCATTTCTTCTTTTAAAATGATTTTGCATGGTCGTTTCAATCTATAAGAACCTATTGCTTGTCACTGTCTGCAACTGAGTAAGACTTGCAGTAAGTTATTTAACAACCTCAATCAATGATGTCATGGCATCATGGGTTGGATCTATTGAATTTAGGGCTCTGGGTTTGGTTTTAGCTTTTCATGTTGATGCCTTGGAAGAGCTAAATAGGTCTATTTTATCATAAGCAATAAATTTTTCTTCTATCTAGATTACTATCTCTTGGGACGAATTCAAGTCATTTGGGGCTTTGTCTCTTAAATAAAATTGAAAATTGCCCTCAAAGGCATTTGTCTAATACAAAAGAATAGTTTTTCCTATGGGTTTATTGCAACATTGAAAAAGTCGACGAGGGTTCGAAAAAAAATGTTTCAGCAAAAGTCGGCAAAAAATCGGAAAACCACGACAAACATTAAAAAATACAAAATATATTCATTTTTTTCAAAATTTTCAACATATAAAGCAACAACAACATTAGATAAACACATTGACACATAAATATGGAGAAATCACTGATATATATGTAGTGGATGCCAAATAAAAAGTTATACATCAAAGTCGATATTAAATGCTGAAGGGCCTGTCCAATACAAAATGACATCACATATATAATTATAAAATGTATCTCATGATTCATCATCATGATGGAGTCTGTAGATGTTTGATATAGAATGACAAATGAAACAAAACTAGCAGCTAGCTATCTAATATCAATGTTGACCTTCGCCTCTCCCCCTTTTACAAGAAAAGATAATGGGTTGTTTGTCAGGCTTGCCCCTGACAGTAGAACTAGAAGGCCCTGTATCTGATAGTGGATGACCACTGGTGTGTGCAAGAGTAGGTGTATCAATAAGTGTAGAAGGTTGTGCTGATGTTAGCACATCACCCTCCATGATGTCTTCAGGCCACTCCTCCTCCTCCTCCTGCTCCTGCTCCTCGTCTCCCTGTTGCTCCTCCAAGGCTTGCTGTTGTTCGGGTTCCTCATCTAACCATGTAGGTGCCTCCTCCATGATAGGCATCTTAGAATCCACCCTCCACTTAGACAATACATCAATATTGTCCAAGGAAATGGCATCCACATCTGGTGTTCTATCCATTTGCTTCAACCATAGTCGAAGATTGTAATGGACATACACCAAGTCATTGAGACGTGAGAACTCTAACCTGCAAGAGGGTCATAAAAAATTTAATGAGTTTTAACTTTTGAGGGTCATAATATATTAGACGGTCATAGACTCATAAATTACAAATTACAATAAATGCAATTGCTCATAAGTTCTAACCTGGTGCGTTTCCTTGAGTGTATTTTTTCAAATACACTCCAATTGCGCTCACATACCTTAAGCCATTCTCCAATTATATGGCCTTGATGTGTGATCTCATAGAGAAGGAACCTTCCTGCTTTGAAGAAACCATTCAGAAGAAAGAATGGGCAGATGCCATGACAGAGTTCCTAGACCAAAAAACAAAGATGTGGTATCTTCCAACTGGTTATACAAGATAAAACATGTTGTAGACGAAAGTATTGAAAAATATAAAGCAAGATTTGTAGCTCGTGGCTTTTCTCAAAACGAAGGCATTGATTATGAAGAGACGTTTGCTCCTGTGGCTAGATACACTTCTATTAGAACAATCATAGCTCTTGCAGCCAAGATGAAGTGGAAGTTACACCAGATGGATGTGAAAACAACCTTCTTGAATGGTGTTATTGAAGAAGAAGTGTATATAGAACAACCTCAAGGGTTTGAAGTTGAAGATAGAAAGACTCATGTCTGCAGATTGAAGAAAGCTCTGTATGGGTTGAAGCAAGCTCCTAGAGCTTGGTATGGAAGAATTGATAGTTTCCCGACGAGCTTGGGATTTACCAAGAGTAAAGTTGATTCTAACCTTTACTTCAAGGTTATGAATGATGAGCCAGTTATATTGATGTTGTATGTAGATGACTTATTCTTAACTGGAGAAGATAAGCTCATCACAAATTGTAAGAAGAAGCTCGCTGCAGAGTTTGAGAGGAATACCTAGGCCTAATGCATTATTTGTTAGGTCTTGAAGTTAGGCAGAACCCAGAGAGGATCTTCCTTAACCAAGGGAAGTATGCAGTTGAAATACTGAAGAGGTTTGACATATTGGAATGTAAAGCCATGAACACACCCATGGAAACAAAATTGAAGCTCTTGGTAGATACTTCATCATAATTGGTTGATGCTACTCTGTACAGACAGATTATTGGTTCGTTGTTGTATCTGATGAATACCAGGCTAGATATATGTTTTGCCGTGAACACCTTGAATTAGTATTTGGTAGAGCTCAGACGTGTTCACCTTGTAGTTGCAAAACATGCGATGAGATACCTTAAGGGTACGTTGGAATATGGTCTCTGTTATACTGGAGATCATGACTTCAGACTGTATGGATATACAGATTCAGATTGGGCTGGAAGTGTTTCTGATAGAAAGAGTACTTCTGGATGTTGTTTCAGTCTGGGGTCAACCATGACTTCATGGTAGAGCAGGAAGCAATCCAACATTGCTCTCAGCACAACAGAAGCATAATACATTGTAGCATGTTCTGTCACTTGTGAAGCCATATGGCTTCGAAAGTTGTTGACAGGTCTATTCGATCTGAAGATGGAAGCCACCGTGATTCTATGTGATAACTAGAGTTGCATAAAGATGACAGAGAACCTTGTGTTCCATGACAAGTCAAAGCACATAGAAATCCTGTATCACTACATTCGTGATATGGTGTAGAGGGGAGCTATAAAGCTCCAATATGTTGGCACATATGAGCAGGTTATAGATGTGTTGACCAAGCCTCTGTCTCATGTAAAGTTTGAGCACTTCTGAGACAAGCTTGGTGTAGTCCGAAAGGACCTCCCTCGAAAGGAGGAGTGATGCTGATGATTCTATGGTATCTTGACCAACAACAGGTAGCTCAGTTAGGATTTTATACCCTAGGGGACTGATCATCCCTGGACAGATCTTGAAGGTCCGGTAAGGACGGTCTGTTAGAGTACCTGTGCATGTATATGCCTGCTGTGGTTAGTAGTGGTAGCTTTGTTAGGATTTTATCTTTTAGGGTATCTTTTGATTCCTGGGTAGATCCCTAAGGTCTGGTAAGGACGATCTATTAGAGTACCACGTGGTAGCTCCATTAGGATTTTATATCCTAGGGAATCTTATGATTCCTTGACAGATCTCGAAGGTCAGTAAAGGACGATCTGTCAGAGTACCACAAAATGTTGTTGTTGCACTTTTCTCATTCTATTGTCATATGATGTTGATGTTGATGATGTTATCTCAGCCTCGTGCTGATGATGTTATCTCAACCTCGTGTTGATGATGTTGATGTTGTTATCTCAACCTTGTGATGATGATGTTGTTATCTCAACCTCGTGCTGATGATGTTGTTGCCTCAACTTCATGCTGTTGTTGTTGTTGCTGTATCAACCTCGTGCTATTGTTGATGGTGTTGTATCAGCCTCGTGCTGATTGATGATGTTATATTAGTGTTATACTAATTGATGTTGATGCAGATGATGATGATGCCATTTCAGCTACATGCTGATAATGATGATGATGATGTTTCAACTTCATGTTGATAATGCTGATGCTATTTTAGCTTCTTGCCGATGATATTGATGATGATGCTACTCCAACTCCATGTTGTGAACGATGATGTTATTGGTGATGAGAAAAACTTTCGATGATTTATAGATGTGCCAGTCAATGTTCCAGATGATGATGATGATGCTGCCCTCTCTTTATCCTGATGATGTTGTGTTGGGTTATGTCAGTGGAATACCCTTCTTGTTAAGGGGGAGTGTTGAAATATTGTAACTGCGAAGTATATTCTAATTATAATTGAGTTATTTTTCTATAGATCAAATCCCCTTTTGTGGATTGATCATGTCGGGCTTTGTATAAGACCAAATCCCCTTTTGTGGATTGGTCAAACCATAGTTATATGGTGTTGTTTGTAAAGTCACCCCCTAGGGCTAATTAAAGTGGTTTTAAGTTTTAACCACTAAGTGAAGAAGTCGACCCAACTTGTTGAAAAGACAAAACCCTAGCGCATGCCAACCAGTATAAATAAGAGAGGATGGCGCCTCATTCTCTCACTCACAAAAGTCACTCATCTAGTGCGCAAGTTTTGAAGGAAGTTGCAGTTAGAAGAAGGAGAAGAGAGAGGCACATACTTAGTGTTGGATATTCTTGGTGGTTTGTTTTTTTTCTCTTGGCATTGTATCGATAATCTATATTAAGGAAGTTTTTGCTGGATTTTCTCCCCCATGAGGGTTTCCCAGGATAAAATGCTGTGTACCTTGTGGTTATGTTTTCCTCAGTGATCCTTATTTGTGCTATTATCTTTGAAAAGCATTAAAACTTAACGCTATCACTAGGAGAATAATAAATATTCACCAAAAGACCCATCTTTTCCATGGTGCTCAGACACCAAGCCCAACGTCATACTATATCAATGCCATTACATTAGTAGCGCTCAACAAGAATGTGCTACAGATAATAAACCATCATACTGATCAAGGTACTAGAACACTATATATATGAATGTAAGCAAGGAGAGATACAATTGAGGTAGCTATAAACCATTATAAATATACCAATAATGTAGATAAAGCCAACCATCTAACCAAAGAATACCAACAATGAATCACCACCTGCAATCTCCGAAGTAAGAAGCTCCAAGCCTCAAGGGGAAAGAATAGTGAAAAAGTGACTGTGTAAATAACACTCCTACTCAAGACACCTCGGCACCCACCTAAAAGGTGGTTGATAGAGTCACAAGGGAAGTGTCGAGGAAAGTGTGTGCACATATCATAGATCTGTGCGCATATATCATAGATCCCCCGTGTCCATTAAATGCTCCATCAATTTGTAAATTTGTGACAAGTAGAACTGAATTGTGATGAAAATCACAATTGTCGTGATGAAAATCACGAGTAGAAGGCCTCATACAATATGAGGGGTAATATGTTCAACAGGTAGTGGGTGGTAGTGGGTGGCAGTGACACTTAGTTCAATAATAGAGGTAGATTATATGTCAACCAGATTTGCAAGTGGATAACAAAGTGGTTCTTGAGTATGTTCCTTCAGATTTGTAGGTTGTAAGATATTTGGAAAAAGCGTTTGCTCAAGGGCAGGTTTGAGATGCTGAAGGAGAGATTAGGCTGTTAGAATATAATGGATGTGCTCGTTTAACCATAGACAATATAGCAATATTGTCACCCAACCATAGGCCGAAGCCACCCTCGAGCACCTTAACCTTGACAGAGAATCATTCCGGAAGCAAACCCTAGACTAGATAGCCAAACAAAGGTGGCTCACCTTTCTCCAAGGATAGCACACCAAAACAAGAGTAACAAGAGTTGATCAGAGAGTCCAAACCATAACCAAGAGAGAGTCCAAGCCAAAACCGAAATCTGCTAGTTGCAGTAGCTGCAACAACAACTCTCCTCCAAACTTGCGCACAAACTGGCCAACTGTGGTGCGCACAAGTGGTGCTTCTGCAGTTCTGAGAATACTGGCCTCCTATATTTATACTATTTCTGGGAGATTGCCTGGGTCGACTTCTCATTCTGGGTGCTAATTCTGTAGTATATAACATTTCCTTTGGCTGACTTCTTCTCTTGGAGGCTAATAACCTAATACAAGTCATTCTCTTGAGTCGACTTGTCTTCTAGGGTTATTAGCTAACTAATTAGGGTTTCTTCTTGCTTCCCAAAATATTCTATTCTTGTCAGGTTTACATGTGGAGGTAAATACCTCCTGCAGCTACCATAATATCAACATAGGCTTGGTGGAGAACACTTTCCTCGCAAAGAGAGAGTGTTAGAGTTTTTACCTTCATTGCTCGGTTAGTTTTCTGTAGCATGGTGCACAGTGATTGCAGATCCCTTGCCTCAAGTCCTGTGCAACATTCATGGCAGATTGAGACATAGTGTTTAGTGGCAGTATTAGTGTAATGAGGGAACAACACTGGCTTGCCTTGGGTGTTGCACTGCAATTATCTGGAGAGAGAGAGAGAGAGAGAGAGAGAGAGAGAGAGAGAGAGAGAGAGAGAGAGTATGCATGCCTCCAACATGCATGTGCCAACCTCATCCACTTCCTCTTTTATAAGTGCTGTTCCAGAGATGGGTTTCCTGAATTAGATTGATACCTTTTCGATTTTGAAATTTGCTTTTCCGTTATAAGATTCTAACACATGACTTCGAGTATTATCTAGGTTTAGGACAAGGTGCATTATCCTAGGTGGTGGTGCATGCCTCTATGCATGCTTATCTCTCCTAGTGGGTGTTCTTTTCTAGGATAGGGTTAGGGTTTGACTATGTCAACCTAGGTGCACTTTTGGATCTGTCCATATGCAATGCAACTCTAAATCATCCTATTCTATAAAGGAGATGGAGGGCACATTGTTGTGTTGGTCAGTGCATTTGAGTTTTCAGCTATAGCAGTGTGATTCTTATTTTGGGTTTCAATAGAAGATAGATGCAGTATTGAAGATAGATGCTAATCATATTTCCAGTAGTGTGTGTTTGTAGATTAACGTATTTAGAAGTTGTTGTTTTGATTGGAGTTTTTCAGTTTTTGTTTAGCTACCAAGTGTTTAGATTATTTTTTGGAGTGCAGAATCTACACACCATGGTTTAAAATTTAACAAATTGCTCCATAATCCATGCCTCCTGTAGCAATAATGTTGAAAATTGTGTTCTTTAGATTCTACAAAGTATATTAATAGATATTAGATAATAGAAAAAGGAATCAAAATATTAGTGAAGCAAGGCTCAAGTTTCTTATTTTGTATCAGTTTGATGTGAAGTTGATGATTATAGTGGATAGATACAAGATCATTAAAATGCTTTGTGCTAAACGATTGCATTTTAGAGTGAATTTTCTCAAACATAATCCAATTGTGCTCACAACCGGAAGCATTGCAGGTCTGACTTAAGATGTGGATTGCCAAAATATTTGCTTGCAACCGGAAGCATGGCACTTGCCAAATTTTTGAGTGCCAAGGACGATATGCCATATTTCATTAATGAAAAATTCTAAGAAAGAAAATTACATGAAATTTTAAAAAAATGAGCAATTGTAACTGGCACTGTAGTCTTTCTTTCTCCTGAAAATTACATGAAATTGTCAGAAATGAGCAATTGTAATTGGCAATGTATTCTTTCTTTCTCTAGAAAATTACAAGAAATTTTCAGAAATGAGCAAATTGTAATTGGGAACTTATTCTTTCTTTCTCTATTTGCACCAGCAAAGGCAAACAATTGTATTAGGGCCTTAATGGTCCCACGTTTCAAGGGTTAGAAGGGAGGTAATCTAAACCCTATACCTATTTATATGAGCCTTTGCTGCTAGTCTCTAGAGTATAATGCTTCAATACAACTTAAAAGTGATAAGCCACGTTTTATAAATGACCTTAATATCAAAGAATAATTAGAATAAACATTAAGTTTAATATATCTCATTTAGAAAAGGAAATTAACTTAGGCAACTACCTACGAGCTAAATAAAGGAGAATTGATGTTACTGTATCCAGTGATTCCATTTTTAGTGAAAAATTCATTTCATATCTTTTGTTCATCTCTCATGTGATGTACGAACAATTTCAGAATGTGGTATCAGAGCGATATCGAGCTTTGTGAAACTGTAAAGATTTGGGGACCATGAATCAAGTTTGAATATATGAGAAAGTTTTTATTGTTTATCCGTGATCTTAAAAAACTTTTGGAGGAAAATTGTTTTGAGAAAATAGTTGTTGAATTGGAGGGGGCACCATATCAAATAGAGAACTAAGCCATCGATCATCAAAACAAAGGAGCCATCGGCCATCCATATCAAATAGAGAGGAGAGTTGTTGGTCATTGATTCAAATGAGCCACTCGTCATTGAATTTGAGGAGCCACTCCATCATTTATTTTTGAAGGGAGCTGCCACAGTTCAGGCATTGCACAACGTGAACAAAAGAACCACCATAACAGAGTTGTAGATGCTTGCAGCCCGACGCACGCTACAGGAGACAATAATAGAGCCAACTTGCATATCCCATTTGCATGTACCTGTGTGACCTAGCCTGATTTTACCTAAGACAAAGCTGACTAGTATAATCATACAATAATTAATTTATGAAGAAGGTAAAACCCTAATTGTAGAAGAGTTTGTGTGTGATATCACTTTGGAAAGGGAAGGAGGCCTTTTTGAAGAGAGTACACAGAGGTCAAGTTTTAGAGGTAATGCAGCCTGTTACCTTTTACTCTCACTTGAATGTGTAAACATCCAAAGCACAAAGTGAAAACCCATGGGCAACTTAGAGGGGCTACCGGTTGTCACGTCAATAACTCCCTCTCACTTTAGGTTGTCTTGTATCCAACACAAGGGGAGATTCCTAAGTAGGATTGCTAAAGCTATGACAATGAGGCTCAAGGTGATGTGAGGAGATAACTCAACAAAACAAATAATTTTGTAGTATAGTGAAAATAAATGGGGTGATGGAGGACAAGGAACTAGTGCCTATCCACTGTAGGGAAAATGGAGACAAGGGGCTATACTAAGAGAGCAGTTTGTAAATGATTAAGACAAATAGAGCTATGCCACTGTAAATGATGTAGAAATAAACTTGGAGGGGACCTAGAAGTGCCACTCTCAAACAACACTACAAGGGTGCACCCTACAATGAAGTGTTAACCCAACAACAACTCTTAAAAGATGATAGATGTAAGATAACACATTCAGAAATAAGACATCAAAGGAGATTAAAGGGGGGAGAATCCTCACATTAAAGTTTAAACCCTCCCAATGTGGTGAATGTACCCTTCTGTTTCGGCTTCTCAAGTATGTTCTTTGCAAGTAACTTCTAACATCAACAATTAGAAATGACAACAAGCTTCACATATGAATAGAGAGAACCCTTGAGCTTTCCATTATGTCTTCCAAAAGATATACAACGAGGCTCCAAGAGGAGAGACTCCTCACAAATCCAACCATACATCAAATGGAGAGAGAAAACCCTTATATAGGTTTCAGCTCTATCTCCTCAACAATAAAGAAGTATTTGTTTGCCTAGATCCATTAGTTCTCCAAGGAATAACAATAAAATAGCCTTCCCAACAACTTCCTTATTAAAAGTAGCAATGAGTTGTTTAGATCCACGTTCTTCTCTAAGAAGAAACTATATAATATCCAAAGAAAACAATACAATAATGCTCTCAAGTAATCAACTCCATGGGACAAGTCAACAATAATAAAATAATGGAGTTGGTTATGCAACAACCTCCAAAAATAGCACCTCTAGATAAGTAGAGGACCATGTCAAATGCTCCAACAAATTCCCCAAACTCCTCCAAGAGAGAGTGCTCAAGAATATCTCAAAACATGTGACAAGTAGCCAACTCAAGCCACATGTGTGGCTTCCAAAGCCAAGGTGCTCTATCAAGTGCAAAGAAAAAGTGTATAATGAAGGCTCCATCTCTTTTCCTAGTGG
>CBVK0103779234.1:0-24905 GCA_900067695.1 Picea abies
TAAATGCTAAATTACTAATTGAAGTGGTGAAAGGAAATTCAATGTGGGAAATCTGATAACTTCACCGTGGTACTGAACAGGCTCGCTGGCAGTGAAGCAATGTCTACAATATCTGCTAGGTTGTTATACATGGATTATAAGGTGCTTCGGTAACTAGTTCTTGTTGACTAGATCTACATTCTAAGCTAGATGGGGACTCCCTAACTTAAAATATTGAAGTTACTTTACCTTAATGTGAAAAAAATCAAATAAACCCTGGTAGAACGATTAAGGTTGTTTTGATTATCTTATACAAATCTGAAGTCATTTTTACGAAAGGAAAGCCATTAATAAGCCTAGCTCGAGAATCAAAGAATGATTAAGTTTTGAAAGTTTTCAAAGATAAGGATGAAATTCTAAAATCCTTCTTTGTGTCTTCTTCATATGTGTTTCGTATAAATGCAATAATGACTCCATTTACCTAATAAAGGCACTTGGTCTATTGTTGTTCTCATCCCACAAGGAGACGAAATCCCTAGATGGAGCCTATGTTGAAAGATGCATATTATTCTAAACTTTAGACTAAGATAAGTTTCATTTCTGTTTAAATAAAAAACCAAAAAAAAAATGCACTTGAATGATCATCATCGAATGAAGCCTTTTGATTAATCCAATGGTCTAAAATTCTTAAGAGATTATGGAGCCACCTATTTAGTAATGAATCAATTTAGATAAAGGTTTTCTTTCAAAATTTCGGGAGTCGGGGTTTCACGAAGTATGAAGGTTCAACATTGAGCATCTTCAAAGACACTATACCTGAATTCACGAAAGTATTAAATGTTAAGTCAGGTTAATTAAAGATTAAGAAAGATTAATGATAAGTAAATCTCATCACGACTTCACGATTCAACAACTCTTACATATAAAAGCTTTGAAGTCTCGATACCCGAAACCCCACCATTCTAAAACTAATTGTGGTTAATTAGAAGAGTTAAAAATGATTATACTTAATTAAACATATCACGACTTCATGTTTCGTAAGTCTTAGTTTAAATTGTTATAAAGATCCCTGAGATCCAAAACACCAAAACTTGATTAAATGATAAGTATGATTAATTCATGTACTAAATAAGGATTATACTCTAATTAATCTAATGCTTAATAATAACTCAGATACTTTCAAAGTTCGTTCTTTTCCCGAGGTATCGACCATTAATGACATTAATATCTAGTTTGGGAAAATGATTCCAAATAAGATCTGATTTTAACGCCCAATTTGTTTTTTAAAGAAATTAAACGCATTGTCAGTGAAGGTATATGCATGGTTTATGCGTTTAAGGTAAAAATATTTTTTAGTTTCGAATTACATTCTTGCTCTCATAGATTTGGCTTAAAGAAATAACTATTTTTCTACATTCTCATTCTCTGTAACAGGTAATAGAACTCTGAAATTGGATATGATGGCTTCACGGAAAGTGCCTAAAGTAACTGGAGAAAGTTCTGGCCAGAACCCAGACGTCATTTATGATACTTCACCCAAAAGTATAAGCACAATTAAAACCTAGACGCATGTGTTCAACACCATAAAATATGAAGTGGTAAATTGTCTTGATAATTCAAGCGACAACGAAAAGGATAACTTATCTACCAAATATAAGATTATCGCTCAAGCAGAGTTGCATAAGATAGCAACAAGGCTGAAGCTTTTACCCTACACTAACATGATTGGATGGGCACTGGGTCATGTAGATGTCCCAACTAGAACTACATTCAACTCTCAGAAGATATATGTTGGGTCATTTCGGTCAGAACACATACATGTGATGTATAAATTGTCTACAACATCAAACCTCGTTTATGATGCCAGTTTTCTAGTGAATTTTATAAGAAGGAGTGTGATCAATATGGAAAGAGTCTTTCCAACTTGACCAAGGACTGGTGTTCATGCCCCAAAAAGTTCAGATCCGACTCTCACGGTGTATATTCAATCTCATTGCTTGAACCACAATTCATGTATATAGCCATGATGATGTGCAGAATTTATGGAAAAGAACACAACCCATTTATTTCTATCATGGGTACCCATTATACACACAGTGGTTGAAGGTTATTCTTTCGACTGGGCCAAAATATTGTCGGATAGTATGGCCAGT
Source organism: Picea abies (assembly GCA_900067695.1). Taxonomy (NCBI): domain Eukaryota; kingdom Viridiplantae; phylum Streptophyta; class Pinopsida; order Pinales; family Pinaceae; genus Picea; species Picea abies. The sequence goes on from CBVK0103779234.1 coordinate 2,133, forward strand.
GAAATTACAAAATACCAAACAAAGAAAGACAAAGGGAAACCAACTTCATTCTTCATGTCAACCTAAATTATGGATGCCATCTGTTTCATGACGCCTTTCCCGCTAATGAGCTGGAGTTGGACTCCAGATAGTGCAGAACCAATTCATGATTATCATTCAAATCTTTGGGAAGGAAAAATATTTCTTTTATGAAATCTGTAATTGGGTAGTGGTGTCGATGTATATTGTTATATTTAGTCACCCACCTCCTAGAATTTCAAACAACATTATGGTTAATTTGGGTAAAGTGGAAGACTAGTAAATAAAGGAACACTTCTCTTATATCAGAGTTTTCAGTTGTTCAGTCCCCCCATATGAATTACTGCAATTTTTACCAGACCGACTGGTATGCCGTGAGGTTGCATGACAAACTATACTCGGTGGGATTAGCAAAGATCTCAAAGCCGTGCAGAAAAAGGTATGGTCGTCTTTTCCTTTGCCTATTGGTTCATTTTTCTTATTGGATTTCAGTCATTCCAAGGTGGAGGTCGTGGCCTTAGAAGAAATAAAGCTGGTTAACATTGAATTCAATAAGCACGACCCACAAAATATTGTGGGAAACCATATGGACAATTACAATCTTAAAAGGTATGAACATGAAGAGGACGAAATGTTCTGAGGGGTAAGATCTTACCAAGAAGTTCTGAGCCGAGTTCAAGCTCTACGACCTGATGAAATGGTTGAGTTTTACAACTTCCAAAAACACCAAAGAAGTGGCCTCCCTAAAGTATTACAGGGAGAAAACCCAAAGTCTCCAGTTACACAACAAACAAAGACCTAGAACCCAGAAGTCGAGAGCTCTAGCAAACAAGAAGTCCTAAAAAACCCAGATAGTTCTAAGATCTTGACTCAAAAAAATGATATCCCAGCGATAGAGATATCTGATGACCAATCCAAATATCAATCAGAAAGATCAAAAAATAAAGGAGAAGAAAATTCATTGTCTTCACCTGATAAATTGACTATAGATGGAGCTGGAAAACAGTTATCCACAAAGATTGGCAGCCCCATTGAGGATATCATGCCATTAAAGTTCACCAGAGGAAACCCTAATGCAGAGATAATATTCATAGGGGATCTCACGCCTATCCCTATTGAAGAAATACCTCCTACCCATTTCTTTTTCAATAAGAAAAGGAACGTTGTGGTAAAGAAATAAATGCACCACAAACAGGGTGCAATGGTAAAAAAGCACAGAGTATTATTGGATGGACAAAATTTATAAGATGAAGACTTTGCTATAGAGGTAGCAGGCTCTTTGGGAGCTTTTGCAACAACCAGATTATTCTCAGTTGATAATATAAAAGAAAGGTTGAAGCAGAGAAATCAGATGATAAGTCAGTTGCGAGATCAAATAAGGAATACAAAGAATAATATCATAGATGAGGTCAATAATGGACTTGAAAAGGATAGAGCTAATGATAGACAAGAAATCCAACTGCTCATGTCTAGTCTTGTCTAGCAACATGAGTTCGTTAAACAATTACAAAGCAAGGTAAGTTCCACTGAAAAAATTATTATGGACATAGTAGTGTTCCAAGATCAAGCATCAAAGGTGATAAAGAGACTAGAAATAACAGAACAAAGCCTTTTTGCTAAGGTAGAGATCATCCAAAATCATTTTTAGGAAGTAAATCAATCATTAGATAATATCAGTTTCAAAGAAGGAGAGGCTACTGCAGCCCGAACCACCTTTCAAAAAATGGTTGTGTCATCACCTAGAGAGGAAGTACTTGTAACTCCCAGATCGACTGTTGTAGAAAAAATCATAGGTGATATAACATTGAAGGCATGGGAGGCCAATATAGCCAAGAGTAAAAGAATGGAAAAGAAATAAAAGAGGATTGTGAAGAGGTTTTTGATTTTCTAAATAAAGGATCACTAGGCATTGGAAAGGATGACTATTTTGAGATACTAGGACAAATAAACATTGTAAAACATCAACTTGACATCAAAGAGATCTCAAAGGAAGCCCATATTGAAATTTCACAGCTAAAGAAGATTGACATCGCTCAAATAGATAGATGGTTGGTGTTGGAACACTTTTTATTTTTCGAATAATATGGTCGGTTAGAAATGGCAGAGACAAATGCCAGGGAGGAAGCAAACAAAGGTTTTGAGAAAGCCAGAGTGACTGATCAATAGGAAATCGAGGGACTTAAATCTGACCTTAAGCAGATGCATCAGTCGGCACAAACAAGCTAAACGCAGGTAAGTCAACAGGAAGAGAAAATAAAACTGTTGCAGTCTAAATTAATTTCTACTGAAAACCAGGTCATAGACATAATAGTATTCCAATCCCAAGCAATGAAAATATGAAATAAGGTAGAAGTAGCTCAACAGGATCTACTTGCCAAAGTAGAAACCATACAAAATCATTTTCATACAACGCAGCAATAGATCAAGCATTGAAGGATATCTCCTCGAGAGAAATAGAAGCGACAACAACTCAGATTGATTTCCAAGAAGTTGTTATAAAAACAATGAAAGAAGAGGTGGCCATCAGTTCCAGGTTGTCTATCCTAGAGGAAGCCAGAGGTAACATCCTATTGAAGGCATGGGAACATAATATATTCGAGAGCAGAAAAAGAGCTAAAGGGATGAGAGATGCTTGTGAAGAGACATTCATCTTGATAAATAAAAAATTGTTATATCTCGATAAGGAAAGTAGTGTTGGAACATTGGGCAAAATTAACATAGCCAAACATCTGTTGGATATCAAGGAAAATAGGGAAAAATGACAAATTGAATTATCCCAGGTAAGTCAGGTCAATATCGCCCAAGTGGATAAATGGTTGAAAAGACCAAGCTTTCAATTGTGTTCTATCATCACGGAAAATCGACAAGTAGGAAAAATATTGCCACAGTTGGCAAAGGATTGTTACACTTTCGAGGCAAACAGTCAAGCCGAACCTTCCAAGCTAATAGCCCAGTTGGTAGAAAAGTGTGCCTTTTGTATCGACCAAGGGAAAGGGTACACTTCTGGAGGAAAGTAATGAAAGATTCTAATCCCATCCTATTTTTGGAGGCAAAGAACAAGAAAAGAAAACACCCTACACACATGGAGGAAGACAAGAGACAAGGAAGTGAAACGCTTCATTTTCCATTTGTAACCGAAATTTTTAGAACGATTAGAATTCAAAGCATTTTGAAATTTTGTATAAGTATAATTTTGAGAAAGTGCGCAAAGGGTTTTTTTCCCTTGCTGATTGTACCAGAGAATATCTCTTTTGCTAGAATTAATACAAGGCATATTGAAGACTCTTTTTTCTGTTAAGACTGGGTTATGTGTTTCTTCTGTTATTTTGCATTTCACATCATTTCTAATAAGTGTCTTTAATGAATTCTTAGTTGCAATTTAGTACAACGTCTACTGTGGTGGTCATTTTTTTTAGTTATCTAATTGTTTACAACTTTTCCTCTGTATCGACTATCAGCAGGTACAAGACCTATGAATTGTTTAGATTTCTATATCATATGCTTCACTAAAATTTTTCTTACTTATCATCTTCTTCTGTCACAAGGTGATATTCTTCCCCATTTGATGCCTCACATTTTTCAACAGATCTATGTTTTCTTTCGCTTCATGCATGGTTTTAAATTTTAACTCAGTTATGGAACACGACCTATGATTTCATTGTACTATTAATTCGATTGTGGGATTCTTTCTTGTATAATCTAAAGGTGAAACAACAACCAACGCTTTACAAAAACTATGTTCCTTTACGACTATCCATGTTGCATGACAACCCAACTTAGAACCTGGTCTCTCAAATCAAACAAGCCTCTCTTTAAACCTTTTCGATACCATTATGAAAACTGCTACTAGCCAGGCCGAACTTGAACGTTCATGGGCAGCTATTGAATGGGATATAACCATTCAGGAACAGTTAGAAGCTAGACCCAGACAACTTAGAAACCATCCTTAGCTTCTTTTCCCAGTTGTTTTCTCTAGTTACATCTTTCACACTTTTTGGATGCCTAGACTCTATACTCTATAACCTTAAGTACAGAGTATGGAACAACATCTTTTTGGCACCATTGCCGGGGACGGAGATACAAAATCATTTTCCCTGGGAGAACGACATTTGCAAGTTTCTACTTTTTGATAGTGAACAAAGAGTGAACACCTTCTAAAGGCTAAGTTTTTATTATTCACTTGGTGAAGTGAACACCTTCTAAAGGCTAAGTTTTTATTATTCACTTGGTGACTCCATGTTAAGTAAGCTAGCGCCCGGTCGGAGGAACATTAGACAAAATCCAGATGGTAAACAGACCATGCCTGTTCCCGATACCGAAAAAAATACTAAAATCAAGAGGTTCCCTTAAGCCAACTACTATGTCCTACCAGCTTAGACACACACAACCCAAGGCCAAGACCACACTCGAAGCATTTACCTCTCAAGGAGATCTCATTGAAACCCTCTCCGAAGAAATGAAGACAGTCAAGGCTGAAACCCTAAACCCAAATTTATCTTTCCCGGAAATTAAATCTGAAACTCATATGACTATGTCCTGCGTAAACGAATGTGAAAATCCCTCAGTAAATCTTGCATCGGTTGACACCCTTTTAACTCTTTAGTTGGATTTCCCGACCCCACTAAGTCTCAAAGAGTATACCATTTACTCAGATTCCACACCTGTGGGTTCCCCCGTTTACATCTCTTGCAAGTTAGATGAACCAATCCCCCATATCTCGTTTACACCTTTTTTGGTCTTCTTGTCTCTCGAAGAAGCTAAAGATTCACTATACATCTTCCAAAATCCTCTATACAACATACCGGTTTCCTCTCCTAGAATATCTATGGCTGTGGCAGTAGGAGGAGTGGGAGGCTAAGTGCCGCCCCCACCACCCAGGATTTTCGCTAAAGTAGCTTCTAGATACACCCCTTTGGTCCTCCCGGTACCCTTGCATGACCTACCTGAAAACTACATGAAAAACCTACCTAAGTTTATAGGGGAAGCAGACCTAACCACAAACAAACATAAAAATTTCTTTGACCAATTTGTGGACATCCTAGGTCTCGAACATGAAGATGTGTATTCACGGTTACTTGTCCAAACTTTCGAAGGACAGGTGAGAACCTGGTTCTGAAGTCTGCCTGCAGGTTCGATATTATCCTATGATGCTCTAGAAGATGCTTTTCTTAGGAAATGGGGTGAAAGGAAGGACCATTTATACTATCTGACTGAGTTTGGATCTTTGAAGAAATAGAAGATGCTTTTCTTAGGAAATGGGGTGAAAGGAAGGACCATTTATACTATCTGACTGAGTTTGGATCTTTGAAGAAAAAAGGTTCAGAAACTGTTATGGAATTCATTCAAAGATTTAACAAATTATATAATAAGATCCCAGTCGAGGTTAAAGAAACCTAACCTGTAGCCAAGGTAACCTTTATGGGAGCCTTCAAACCTGATTTCAAACTTTTATTAAGAGAAAGGAGAGGGGATGACCTAACCCAAATGAAATATGATGCCGTGGAGATTGAGTCAAACATGATTGCTTCTGGTAAACTAAAAACAAAAATAGAAACGGGAAATAGATAAACTCGTGGGGGGTTTCAACCTAGAAAATGAGATAAACAAGATAAAGATACTAATACCTCTAGTCGAATTGGCAAAGAATCCTTTGTACCGAAAGAAAATAACCAAAATGATAAACTTTTCAGATTTAGAAAGTCAGTCCGACGTGATAAATTTGGAAGACGATAATCCTAATAGAACTTTCGGCCCGCATTTCGAAGGCACCAGGGATACCGTCACCCCTTTCTATATCACACTGAATGTGCAAGATCATCTATTGCATAATTGTATGCTAGACTCTGGAGCCTCACATAACATGATGCCCAAGTATATTATGGACAGACTAGGCCTCAAAATCACCAGGACATACAGAGACCTGTATTCTTTCAATTCAAGGAGACTTAAGTGTATGGGCATGATTAAATATCTAGTGGTAACTCTTGCACATGTGTTGGTAAAAAACATTCTAATGGATGTATTTATCGCTGATATACCTCCGAATTATGGTTTTCTCTTATCTAGGTCTTGGGGAGCCAAGCTTGGGGGATATCTTCAATTAGACATGACTTATGCCACAATTCTCGCTTTTGGCAGAGAGTTCACTCGGCTATACAGAGAGACACGGTTAGAATATACAATAAGTGATCCATGAAATCCTAATAATCATCCTGTTTATGTCAATGATCAAGACCTGGAAAATTGTATTTTATCTTTTGATGATGGTGCAAATGATTGTCTAGATGAAAATTTTATAGAGGAAAATAAAGAAAAAAAGATAGATGAAAATGTGTATAAATCTAGAATTTGGAAAATGTTCTTTGATGGTGCTTCATCATGTGAAGGAGTAGGTGCAGGAGTATTTTTTGTAGCACCTAAAGATGAATTTGTTATCCCTTTTTCCTACAGACTACAGTGGGACATAGACTACATAAATAATGTATGTGAGTATGAAGCCCTAGTCTTGGGACTAGAAGCTGCCAGGAAGATGAACATAAACAACTTGGAAGTCTATGGAGATGCGGAGTTGATTGTGAAGTAGATAAATCAACAGTACTAGGCCAAACACCCGAGATTAAGATCTTACAAAAATTGTGCCTATGATCTAATAGAAAACTTTTTCTCATCGGTAAATGTTCATTACATTCCACGTACAGAAAACCTAAAAGCCGATTCATTAGCCAAAGAAGCCTCAACCTTCACACCTCCAATAGATTTCAAACGGAAGTATCATATAGAGGTGAGACACAGACCCTCCATACCGAATAATATACAACACTAGGAGGTCTTCAAAGATGACAAACAGATCAGAAAATTCCTCAAAATGGTAGACAATTTCGCTTAAACTCACATTGACCATGAAAACCAAAATGACCATACTTGGATTATGCAAGGAGGGGAGGGTCCTCAAGAGTTCCAAGAAAAGATCGTGATTCATCACATATTAGTTTTAAAAAACAATCAGATTCCAAAAAGACTAATCCCTTTAGAAAGATTGTTTGACCAAAATGACATGCCCCTAAAATCTACTTTACAACCTCAATCAAAAGAAGTTGAAGATTGTGACATAGGGACCAAAGAGGAGCCTAGAATAGTAAAGATATCAAAATATCTCCCCCCTGAGATGAAAGGGAAGTATGCATATTTACTCCAGCAGTATAAATACATGTTCCCTTGGTCTTACGATGAGCTGACAACTTATGACACCATGGTGATTGAACACAAAATACCTTTGAAGCCTGATGTCAAACCTTTCAGAAAGAAACTTAGGAAAATCAATCCCATTTGATTACCTGTGGTTGAAAAGGAAGTTAAAAAGCCTTTGGAAGCAAAAATAATTGTGCCACTAAGATACTCCGACTGGGTAACTAACCTGGTCCCGGTTAGGAAGAAGAGTGGAGAGATCAGACTGTGTGTGGATTTTAGAAATCTTAATAAATCCTCCCTCAAAGACAATTATCCGCTTCCCAAAATGGATCATGTTTTGGAGAAGGTGGTTGGGGAAAATAGAATGTCAATGATCGACGGGTTTTCAAGTTATAATTAGATCGTTTTCAGTGAGCATGATAAAGAGAAAGCAACCTTCACCACCCCTTGGGGCACATTTATGTATGAAAAAATGCCTTCCGGTTTAATGAATGTAGGTGCTACCTTCTAGCGTGCTATGGATATCACTTTCGTCGCCAAGAGAGATGAATTTGTGGTCATTTACCTGGATGATCTGACTGTTTTTTCCAAATCTGATGAAGATCATCTAATACACCTCAAGCAAATGTTCGAGAAGTTCCAAAAAATTGGTTTGTCTTTAAACCCTAAGAAGTCTCACTTTGCAATGCAAGAAGGTAAACTCTTGGGCCATATTGTATCTTGAGACAGAATTCAAATCGATCCTCAAATGTTCGAAGCCATAGACACTATAAATATCCCTAGAAATATAAAAGAACTTCAATCATTTTTAGGAAAAATAATTTTTTTGAGGAGATTTATATTGAATTTCACAGAAATCATAAAATTGATCACAGATATGCTGAGGAAGAACAATGAAGTCAAATGGAAGGCAGAAGCCAAAGCATAGTTTGCACGTATCAATAAATTTATAATTGAAGCACCCGTACTAGCCAACCCTGATTATCTCAAAGAGTTTCTGATTTTCTCATTCACCTCTGAACACACGATCACAGTGGTACTCCTCCAGAAGAACAAAGAGGGTTTTGAGCAACCGATAGCATTATTTAGTAAGAGCCTCAGAGATGCATAATTGATATATGATGTAATGGAAAAGCAAGCATACGCTATGGTAAAGGCACTGAAGGCTTTTAGAACCTATGTGTTACATTCCAAGGTAACTGCATATGTGCCCACCAGTTCTGTAAAAGATATATTGGTGCAGCCCGACAGTGACAGGAAGAGGGGCCAATGGCTCGCTAAAATTCAAGAATTTGATTTAGAGGTCAAACTGAAAAAGCTCATAAAAGGATAGGGCTTGGCTAAGCTTTTAGCCAAATCAAATTTCAAAGCACTTAGAATAAATAACCTGCAAGAATACCAAAGATGTGTGGACATAGATGAATTCGATGACCAAATATCTCCAACTAGAATCGAAGAGAAGTTTGTCTTATCAGGTTGGTATAAAGACATAGTATTCTACCTTATGACCCTGAACTGCCCAAGCGATTTATCTCCATCTAAAGCCAGGACACTAAAATTACATGCGGTAAAGTACTATATATCTGAAATCCAATTGTTCTGGAAAGACCCTCTAGGATTCCTTTTGGTTTGTTTGGTAGAATCAGAAGCAGAAAAGGTCATAAATGAATTTCACGAAGGAGTATGCGGAGGACATCACACGTGGAGAGAAATGACTTATAAAATCCCAAGGGAAAGATATTACTGGCCTAAACTCTTTTCATATGTCAATACCAAAGTCAGAGCTTGTAAATCTTGCCAATTGTTCGTAGGCAAGCAAAAACTCCCAGCATTACCTTTGGTTCTGATTAAAATAGATGCCCCGTTTCAACAATGGGGGTTGGATTTTATAGGAAAAATTAACCCACATTCCAGCGCTCAACATAGATGGATCCTAACCACTACTGATTATTTCACCAAATGGGTGGAAGTTATTCCAACTAGAAGAGCAACAGATTCAGTGGTGATAGAATTTCTGGAAGAGAATATACTATCTAGGTTCGGTTGTCCCAAAACAATAGTTACAGACAATGCCCAAGCATTCAAATCCATGGTGATGGTCAGCTTTTTCCAAAAATACAATATTTTACTGGGCCATTCTAAAACATACTACTCCCAAGGCAATGGGCTCGTCGAGTCATCGAATAAAATCCTAATTACCATAATTAAGAAAGTGTTGAACGAAAACAAAAAATATTGGCATGTGCATTTGAAGTATGCCTTGTGGGAGAATCGGGTAGGCACCAAGAAATCAATTGGCACTTCTCCTTTTCAAATGGTGTACGGGACCGATGTAGTGCTACCCATAAATCTGGCCCTACCCATGATGAAACTTTCGCAGGATGAAAAAGAAGAACCAAATCACATCACAAGAAGGACAAATCAGTTGATCGAAGTTCAACAAAACAGAATGGAGGTAGACGAAAGGCTTTAGACGTATCAAGACAATATGAAAGAGTTGTTTGATCATAAGGCTAAAGACAGGGAATTCCTCCCTAGTGATTTAGTTTTAAAATGGGATGCTCGAAGGGAAGACTCGGCAAAACATGGCAAATTTGACCATATCTGGTATGGTCCATTCAAACTCACAGCTTCTGAAGGGAAGAACTCATTTCTGTTAGAAAATTTGGACGGTAAAACCCTTAACGCCCCCATCAACGGGCATTATTTGAATCACTATATGCAATAAATAATTTCCAAATTTCCACTGTACATACCGGTTTGTGTTTTTGTTTTTATAGCTGTTCGGTAAGTTTTATTTTCTTTTCATCACAATTAAAACAAGTTAGTGATAAAAAATATTCAATGCATTAAATTCCATAAATTTTAAAATCCTGACTCTCTTCGTGTTGTTTTCTTACAAGATTCTAGTTTACAGCCCAAACATCATAAAGAGGAGAACGGACGGTCGTTTATTGGGAAACCAATTCGCCCGAAACAGGTGATAAAAGATAATTTACTAAGATGAAAACGAAATGGTAAGGCAAAGGTACAAATTACCCAAATATTTAGATTGAAAATGAAGGTCACCTAAGTGAAATAACGGGCTCGTGACTTTGAAATTTTTCACTCGATGGATTATCAAAAGAGTAATTTTTTATTGTGGATTCTAAAAATTTCCCCTAGATAAGATAAAAATAATCAAAATAAAAGAGAAGAAGTGAAGCATCCTAAGTAAGAAAAAGGTTCTAGGAGTCAAGATTGCGTTATAACACCCGTGCTTACAAAATCTGAAACCTCCCGTGCCTCTTTGTTCCATATTTGATTCTTTCCCCTTGAATCCTGATATCTTCCCATGGTTTTTCACATAAGGAAAAGAGGTTTCACTTTAACTCTAAAAGCCGACAAATGATTTTTCTAAACACCAGCAAAAAGGTGGCAAGTTATTGTGAACCATCAGCTCTCACTGAACTTAGATATGCTTAGGCTAATCCTAACTCCCTTAGTTTCTTCAACAGGTCTTGACGATTAGTCTTGCTCAAAAGGAGGCCCCTGGAAATAAACTCTGCCCTAAAGCTTCCTTGCCAACTAAGATGTTTAGAAGATCAAAGGAAAACTAATCCAAAGTAATCAAAGTGAGTGAAAAGACATCGGATGCAAAGTTATACGTAGATATTACCCCTGGTATACCTTCTACTAATTGATTTCCCCCACTTCATGGAAAAGGAAAATATAAGACAAATGGTGAAAGGAAATTCAAAAAATTGATTGCCACCATCTAGTCCGAAAAGAGATGATGAAAGGAAATTCATGAAATGATTTCCCTCATCTCATCATTTAAATGAAAAGTTACGACTCAAAGTGGTGAAAGGAAATTCAATAAAGGGAATCAAACAACTTCACCAGAGTACTGAACAGGCTTGCTGGCAGTGAAGCAATGTATAAAATATCTGTAAGCATGTTACACATGAATTGTACCATACTCTTGTAATTAGTTTTATTTGAAGCTTGATCTTCATCCAAGTGGCATGCAGGTCTCCCTGTTTAAAAACATTGAAGTTGCTTCACCTTGATGCAAGCAAAATCAACATAATTTGTTCAAATCCCCAAGGTTGTTTTGATCATCTTGAGCAGATTCGAATTTAGTATTAGAGGAGCAAGAGGACTAATTTTGAGATAAGAGATTGATTAAGTTTGAAATATTTCAGAAGTAAAGTGAAAACCCCTTTCTCCCTCTGTATCCTCTTCCCAGATAGGTTTCTCGTCCCACAAGGAGATGAGATCCCTAGTTGGAGCCTATGTTGGAACACTTTTTATTTTTTGAATAATCTGGTCATCAAAGGTCGGAGCCGCTTATTTCTAAGTATTGAGATAATACACCTAAGCCTAAAAATTCAGATTTTGTGATTTCGTATATATCATGGTCATACATATCTGAACCCTCGTTATCCCAACACACGAAGTGGCGAAGTTGGCTTAAGTTTAATCACGGTTTTTCAACTTTTAAAAACGGATTATCACCGTTGATACATCGTGCTCTCACGTTTCGAGAGTCACACCTCGAACGCCCTTCAAATGTCCGACGTGCAAACTTGCGATTTTAGTTTAAGTTAAAACTGGTTAATAGCAAGAATAATGACTTTTAAGCCATATTTAATCTTCGTCGCAATTTCGTAACTCAACGGTCGTTACCCCAAAAACATCACTTTTGTAGCTCTGATCCCTGAAGTCGCAATTTTCGTTAATTAATCGGGGTTAATTAAAAGCTTAATCAAAATCACAGTTAATCAACCAAATTACAATATCGTGAATTCTGGGTTCGCGTATTCAACGACTAGGAGTAAAATTAGTCGATACTACAAACTCCGAAAAAGGGATTAAAGACTAAAAACACTTAATAAAAGGTTGAACTGAATTAATTAACACCTTAAATGACCTTCAACCTGTATGACCTATGGATTGATTTTTAAACGTTGTCGTGATCCTCCTGAATCGTGAATTATCAAACATTTATGGCATTTATTAAGAAATTTAGTGAGGTGACTGATAGTAGGATATTGTTTTATTTATAAATCTTTCTATTAAATTATTTAAACGTTCTATCAGCAAGGACTCACATAGATTGAAGTACTCAAAGTGAAAAGGTTTAAGTCATTATCTTAGATTTAGGTTGGGACATTCAGGCCAGGGCATTTATAGAAAATGTATAAATTGTATCCCACACTAGACCTTACTCACAATGCCGAATTCTTGGAGGGTTTCAAAAAGAAGGAATGTGAGCAGTTTGGGAAAATCTTATCCGATCTGATCAAATACTAGGTTTCACACCCCGTGAAATTCAAGGCCGATACTAATGGAATTTATTCAATCTCATCGTTGGTACCACAATTCATGTATATAGAAATGATGGTTTGCAGACTTTATGGGAAGGAGGAAACCTCTCACTTCTTTCTCCCATGGGCACCACTTATGCACACAGTAGAAGAGGGATTCTCTTTTGACTGGGCCAAATTGTTGTCAGACAATCTGGCCAGTCGCATTACATAATATCGAGCACACAAGGAGAGCGGGAAAGTGTCCTCATTCTTCATGTTTTCTTACATCATGGATGTTATTTGCTTCATGACACCTTTCCCAATAATGAGCTAGAGCTGGACTCCAACTAATGTAGAGCCTATTCATGTCTACCACTCGAAACTATGGGAAGATAAAGCCAAAGAATTAGTTAACGAGATTTTTAGTTGGGTAATGGTGCCAATGCATGTCTCTATCTTCAACCATCCGCCTCCTAGGATTTTAGATAACGTCATGACCAACTTGAGTAGCATGGTAGATTGGTATATAGAAGCAAAATTTTCGTATATTAGGGTTTTTGGCACCTATGTCCCCCCATATGCTCTGTCGCTATTCTTACCAGACAAGCTAGTGTTTCGTGAGATCGCCAGGAAAACTGTGCTCGGTGGTATAAGAATATATTAGGGTTTTTGGCACCTATGTCCCCCCATATGCTCTGTCGCTATTCTTACCAGACAAGCTAGTGTTTCGTGAGATCGCCAGGAAAACTGTGCTCGGTGGTATAAGAAAGGAGCTCAAAGGAGTGTCAAAGAAGGTATGGCCACCTTTCCCCATTCACATTGGTACATATTCTTTATTATATTTCGGTCATGCCAAAGCAGAGGCTATAGCCTTGGAGAAGATGAAATTAGTGGACATTGAGTTTAAGAAAAACGACCCTAATAAGGTTGTGAGTAATCACATGGCGAGCTATGCACTGAAGAGATATGAACACGAAGACTCACCTCATGAAGAAATATTTTGAGGTGCGAGGTCCTACCCTGAAGTCTTAAGTCGGGTTCAAGCTCTACTTTCCGATGATATGGTCGATTTTTATACATTCCAAGAGCACGAGAGAAGTTGCCTCCCTAAAGTTTTACAGGTCACAAACCCACAACCTTCTAGTACACAACAAGTAGAAGATAAAAGTTCAGTGGGTGCTAATCCTAGCAAGCAAGAGACTCAGGACAAGCCATAGGAAACTAAGATCTCAAATCAGGAAGAGGAGATCCCTAATCAAGAAGAAGGAAATCCAGAGATAGTTACCAAGGAAATCAGAAACCCCATTACATCCATCACTCTCTTACAATTCACAAAGGGGAACCCTGATACAAAGTGGATATTCAAGGAGGACCTGACACCAATCTCTGTAGAAGAGTTGCCTCCTAATGAATTCTTCTTCAGTAAGAAAAGGAATGTTGTGGTGAAGCAAGAAACATACCAAAGAGTGGGTGCAGTAGCTAAAAAATACAAAATCCTAGGAGATTGGGAAGCCTTGGAAGAGGAAGAATTCGTCGATGACATAGCAAGAACATTGGGGGCTTACGCAACAACCAACCAATATTCATTCAGAACTTTGAGGGCACAGTTGAAACAAAAGAACCTATTTATCATAAATTTGAAATCTCAGTTAGCAATGACAGAGATGAATGCCATGGAGGAAGAAAACAAAGGTTTCGAGCAAGACAGAGTGATTGATCAATAGGAAATCGAGAGACTTAAATTTGAAATTAAGCATATGCATCAGTCGACACAAACAAGCCAAATGCAGGTAAGTCAACAGGAAGAGAAAATAAAACTTCTACAATCTAAATTAATTTCTATTGAAAACCAGGTCATAGACATAATAGTATTCCAATCCCAAGCCATAGAAATACGAAATAAGGTAGAAGTAGCTCAACGGGATCTACTTGCCAATGTAGAAACCATACAGAATCATTTTCATATGATAGATCAAGAATTGAAGGATATCTCCTTGAGATAAAGAGAAGTGACATGAGCTCAGATTTCTTTCCAAGAAGCTGTTATAGAAATAGTGGAAGAAGAGGTGGCCATCAGTTCTAGGTTGTCTATCCCAGAGCAAGCCAAAGGTAACATCCTACTGAAGGCATGGGAACATAATATATCCGAGAGTAGAAAAAGAGCTAAAGGGATGAGAGATGCTTGTGAAGAGACATTCTCCTTGATAAATAAAAATATTTTAGATCTCAATAAGGAAAGTAGTGTTGGAACACTGGGAAAAATTAACATAGCCAAACATCTGCTAGATATCAAGGAAAATGGGGAAAAAAGGACAAATTGAATTATCCTAGGTAAGTCAGGTCAATGTCGCCCAAGTGGATAAATGGTTGATAAGACCAAGCTTGCAATTTTGGTCTATCATCATAGAAGATCGATAAGTAGGAAAAAGATTGCCACAGTTGGCAAAGGATTGTTACAATTTCGAGGCGAACAGTCAATCCGAACCTTCCAAGCTGATAGCCCAGTTGGCAGAAAAGTGTGTCTTTTGTATCGAGTAGGGGAAAGGGTAGACTTCTGGAGGCATGTGATGACAGATGCTAATCCCATCCTATTTTTACAGCCAGAGAACAAGGAAATAAAATTCCCTACCCATGTGGAGGAAGACAAGAGACAAGGAAGTGAAACGCTTCATTTTCGATTTGTAACCAAAATTTTTAGAACGATTAGAATTCAAAGCATTTTCAAATTTTGTGTAAGTATAATTTTGAGAAAGTTATCTAATTGTTTAGAGCTTTTCCTCTGTATTGGCTATGTACAGGTACAAGACCTGTAAATTGTTTAGATTTCTATATCATATGCTTCATTAAAGTTTTTCTTACTTATCTTGTTCTTCTGTCACAAGGTGAGATTCTTCCCCGATTGATGCCTCACATTGTTCAACAGATCTATGTTTTCTTTCACTTCGTGCATGGTTTTAAATTTTAACTCAGTTACGAAAAACAACCTATGATTTCGTTGCACTATTAATTCAATTGTGGGATTCTTTCTTGTATATTCTAAAGGTGAAACAACAACCAATGCTTTACAAAAAATTGTTCCTTTATGACTGTCCCTGAGGCACGATAGCCCAACTTAGAACCTAGTCTCTCAGATCAAACCAGCCTTGCTTTAAACCTTTTCGATACCATTCTAAAAATTTCTACTACACAGGCCGAACTTGAATGTTCATGGGCAGCCATTGAACGGTATGTAACCATTTAGGAACAGTTAGAAGCTAGACCCAGACAACTTAGAAACCAACCTTAGCTTCTTTTCCCAGTTGTTTTCTCCAGTTACATCTTTCACACTTTTTGAATGCCTAGACTCGATACTTTATATCCTTAAGTACAGACTATGGAGCAACAGATGGTAAAGCCAAATTTAAAGTTACAATTAATGACTTCTGAAGATCTGAAGATAAAAGGATAGAAGACAGGTTGCCACAATTACAGAGAAAGCTATATCTTTTTGAGGCAAAGGATGTGACAGAACCTTCAAGACTATTTGTACAATTTCTAAGCAGGTGCATCAAATGTCTCGAGAAAGGTGAAGGAACTACATCAAAAAATCAATAAAGTAACATATGTATATGTGTTCTATTGGTATGAGCAAGAAATAGAAAAGAACCAAGTCTAACGGTTCAGGTTTTCATTTTGTAATCGTTATTAGCTAGAATAATGAGAATTCCAACCACCTAGGGTTGAGAACCTCTTGCATAAATATATTTTCAAAAGACTAAAAGATGGTTGCTTCTTGCCAATTGTAATAGAGAAATCTCTCTTCTTTGAGAATTAATACAAGTGCGGACCAGAGACTCCATATTTCGTCAATTTTGAGTTATGTGTTTTATGTTCCTTCATATTCCAGCATATTTATTCATATGTCTTTAATGAATTCCTAATCACAACTTAGTACAACATCTACTATGGTTATATGTTTCATTTAGTTATCTAATTGCTTACATATTTTCCTCTGTGTTTTCTATTAGCAAATACAAGACCTTTGAGTTAGTTAAATTGCTACATTTTATGCTTCATTAAAGGTTACATCATATATTTTCTTCTTCTGTAGCAGAGTGAGATTCTTCTGTGATTGATGCCTCACTTTGTTTAACATCTTTATGTTTTTCTCTCATCACATTCATTATTTTCAAATTTAACTTAGATATGAAAGACGACCTCTGAGTTGTTATACCATTAATTCAATTTTAGGAACTTTTCTCATGTAATTGAAAGTAGAAAAATAAAATATTAAAAACAACAAATCCTTTGATTATTTATTTTCTCCATGACTGTACCTGTTCACAACTTAGTACAACATCTACTATGGTTATATGTTTCATTTAGTTATCTAATTGCTTACATATTTTCCTCTGTGTTTTCTATTAGCAAATACAAGACCTTTGAGTTAGTTAAATTGCTACATTTTATGCTTCATTAAAGGTTACATCATATATTTTCTTCTTCTGTAGCAGAGTGAGATTCTTCTGTGATTGATGCCTCACTTTGTTTAACATCTTTATGTTTTTCTCTCATCACATTCATTATTTTCAAATTTAACTTAGATATGAAAGACGACCTCTGAGTTGTTATACCATTAATTCAATTTTAGGAACTTTTCTCATGTAATTGAAAGTAGAAAAATAAAATATTAAAAACAACAAATCCTTTGATTATTTATTTTCTCCATGACTGTACCTGTTGCAAGGCAACCCAATATTGAGCCTGGTCTTAATGATCAGAAAAAAATTGCTTTAACCTTGTTCAATACCATCCTAGAGACCGCTAATACCTGGGTTGAACTTGAATGCTCATGGGCAGTGATTGAACAAGACATAAGTGTCCGCAAACGTTGGGAAGCTTGGCAAAGATAGCTTTGGGATCTACCATAGCTTCACTTTCTTAAAAGTATTGATCTTCTTGTCAACACCAAAACCTTATTTATTTCTGGATGCCTTGACATTATACTTTTAAGCCTTAAGTATAAACTCAGGAACAACACCTCCTTAGTTCGTTCCTTGATATATTGGGCTGAGTACTACTATTTGAACCTACATGTATATCAGAGAGCTATAACATAGGGAAAACCTTTGTTTGTAGGAACCTTGAAAACCCTAACCCTTGCTGCTGAAACAAAACCCTGAAAACCCTAACCCTTACTGTTGAAACAGAACCTTGAAAACACTAACCCTAACCCTTGATGTCGAAATAGAACATAACAAAAACATATGGGAACTTCTGCAGTGCAACCGTGCCTCCTGCATCCAAGTTGCGAAATTCCTACACAATTTTCCCTGTTAACAATTTGGGAATTCTATCACTGCACTATTCCTCAGGCCAGAGTATAACTTCGTAGGAGTAAAAATCTGAGTATAGTAGTTCCGTCGACACCCTTATTCAGGAACTAGCCCATTGAACTCCCCTCTTAATCTTGATCATTGTGGTCCTGATCATTTATATGCCTTTTTTTCTTGTGGACTGGCCCACCCTTCCTAACACCCTTATTTTCCACCTATTCCATTGGATTCATATATTTTCACTGATTTAAATGACACCCTTCACTAGTAACCCTTTTCTGTATGGACCCACCAACCCCATTCTTGTTGCTTCCTTTCACCATGGCCAAAACCCGCAACCAAGAAATTGACACCTACTTCAATGCCCTGTCATTTGAGATCTCCAAGAACCAATTTGAAATTAAACAACTCAATGCCAATATTGTTGGCCTAAATTCCAACATAGAGGCAAAAATGGAAGCCATCTTAACACACATGGACATCAACCTTGAATCCTTTGCTGCCAAGATCCATGAATGGATGAATCCAACCAAGGACCCTACCTCCTCTGAACAACCTTATAACCCATAAGATGTTGATTCATCCCATTATATGCCCTCTCATTCTAACCCTCCTCATCGGGAACTCTGTCTTCCTAAAGTGGATGTGAATAAATTTGATGGCTTGGATCCCATGGGCTAGATCACTTAAATGGAACATTATTTGTCCATGCATGGAATTACTGATGATTTGGTGAAACTTTGTACCAATGTCTTTTATTTATATCATGAACACTAGAAATGGTGGGAATGGCACAAAAATTCAAGCAGAGGGTATGTTGTTTGGATACAGTTTGTTGCATATCTTTATGAATGATTTGATACTGACACACATCATTTGGGTTGTTTGACCAATTTGAAACAGTTTGGCATGGTGGAATATTATATCATTTCCTTTGAGTAATTGGCTTTCAGAACAAATGGCATGTCCAACAACTTCTTCCAGGAATGCTTTATTAGTGGTCTAAAGGATTACATCTTAGCCCATGTCCTGATGGCTCGCCCCCAAACCTAGATGGAAGATACTCAAAACGCTAAGGAAGAAAAACATGCAGTCTCTTCCCAAAATGGAAAACCCTCCTTTATTCCATTCCCTTGACCCAACAATACATCCCCTCCTGCTACTATCAAGATCTAGAAATTAACTTGGGCATAAATGGTTAAACGCCAACTTAAGAGTCTTTGCTATAATTGTTATGAAAAATATTTTCCAACGAACAAGTGTAAGGAACAAAATATTTTCATGGCCATTTCTGAGGATGTTTCTAATGAGGATGTCAATGTTCCCCAGGTTGAAGAGCTACCCCAAGTAGATGATCATACCTCCCCCTCTGATCCACCAGAAGTTGAACCTCTCATCTCCTCGAATTCCCTCACTGGTCTTTCTTCTCCCCAAACCCTCAAGTTAATTGGCTACATTAAGCACAAGAGAGTCATTATCCTAGTTGATAGCGGCATCACCCATAATTTTGTTCATCGTTGCATTTCTCAAGAGACCATGTGTTATATATTTGCAGTCAACAATTTTCAAATCACGGTTCCATGAAATTTGGGGCGCGTTTAAAAAATGGCGCTTACAAATTGGCCAGTGCCACCTAAAAAATCATATGTTTTCTATAAACATGGGTGGTTGTGAGATTTTTCTTGGTATTGAATGGCTATGTGCACTAGGCCCCATCACCGTGGATTTTAAGGACTTAACCAACGAATAGTTATAAGACTCAATACTTGCAAGACAATTCAACAATTAGTAAAGGTTATACAAACTATGAAAAACAACAAAAATGTATTAAGTGGAATAAGACAAAATGAGAAACAAAATTAATTAAAAACAAAAAATAAAAATAAAATAGAAGAGGAGAGGAGATTGAAGAATGGGAAGTAAAAGGTCATGCTTTTTTTCCTTCACATTGCCCCAACTCTCCCTATTTCCTCCTTTATATTCATTCTCAATGGGTCTTTTTGGTTTTCCCATTTGTGTTTCCAGGGTAAATATCGTGTCCATTTTTTCTTGAATTACTTTGATATTTCTAATGTGATTTTGCTTTGTGTATTCCTATTTTAGTTACGATTTTAATGGCTACTAGTGAATAATGGGAGTGTAAATGAGAGGTATATATAATCAAACTTGTGGATTTAATGCATTAATGGTTTTCCTTGTCTAATAGAGAGTATAACAACTCTATTACTACCATCGAAAGATGCATTCCCAAGGTGAATTTCTCTTTCCCACCAGTTCAAATCTTTCCCACAATATGCAATCTCAGTCTCCCTGAGTCAATTCCACTCTCCTTGGTTGATTCAATACATGTTGTTCAATTTCCTACCTACATGGGTCGACGTCTCACTCACCTAGTCAATTTAACACTTGGTTGGGTCAAATTTTACTCTTACCTAGTCAATTTCTCTTACTTGGTCAATTCCTTTCCTCTCCAAGTTGAATTGACTCTTGCCTAGTTGATTCCTTATCTACATGATTGATCCCTCACCTATTTGGTTGAATTCATACCTACCTCGGTGTTTTCTTCCTCCCATAATTCATTTCCACCTTCCTAGATTTTGTACGACCATTGATTGTAGAGTAATAGACCACACACAAGTCGTACCTTGTAATTGCCTATTTTCCTGGTCGATTATTTCTTTGCTTGGTCAACTGGATCTCTTACTTGGTCGATTTCCTTTAGCTAGTTGATTCAGTTTACTTGGTCGACTTGTTCATTTCTTGGTCAAGTGGACACTTAGCTAGTCAACCTAGGTCATCCTTGGTCAAGTTGACTTTTGTTAGCTTATTGGCCTTTCAGTTAGTCCATTAGCTCAAGACCAAGAGAGATTGAATTGGTGTTTGAGATCGAATATTTCAATTGAAGTTGTTGAGTGAGAAAGTGTTTCAATAGAGGAAAATAACTAAAAAATGTCAATGAGAAAAATTAATCTGGTGGTGAAGAACATTTGACGTCATATTCTTATGTTCAATTTTGCATTATCAAAGATCGATGAGAAATCTTTTGTTGTGTTTATGGTCTTCGCTATTGTGTTCTAAATTTGCATGGATGGTTTCAGAAAAGTAGTTACAAGAAAATTTCCTCTTCACCATTTGACATTGCATAGAGCCTTTTGGAAGCATTACAATGAGCTTTGGGGCAACCAAAGTCTCAAGCATCTAGTAAAATTTTCAGTTGAGCTTGGAAATCACCAAAGGATCCATATTTTTTCCGATAGTTGTTGTTTAAAGCTTTCATTTTCTTCAATTCTCATAGCCATTTTGGATTGATTTTAAACAATATAAGGAAGAGAACTTTGGAGCTAGGATGGCATGTATGAGAAATTATTTAAAGGCATGTTTCAAGATTGTGTAAGACATATTTGAAAATCCAAGGTAGATTTTCATAATTGTAGAGGAGAATCTCAAGTGAGTAGGAGATAAGAGCATCCTTACATTCTTGTTAGAGAATAATCTAGTGTTTTTGTACAAGCTACACTCAACAACCAAAGACATTATTTCCATTTAAAGCACACAAGTTCTATGCATAAGAAAACCAAACACCCAAATCGTCGAGCCAACAAACATTCCATCCTCATATGCCTATTGAATGATAATGAACATAGATGTTTGTAGTGGTTGTTTGTGTATAGTCCTTTTTTAATACATATCTCTATGTCTCATAAATTTAAAGGAGTTTGTCCATAAATGGATTGGGATTGGGGCTCCTGTGGACCATAAAATGTATACAAGAAAGATTAGGAAGAATATGTGGATCTGGGACAGAAAATGAATAGCAATATCTGGACAAAAGAAAGAAGGAAGTTATCATAATTCAGTTCTATTTTTCTATTGAAAGAATAAATACAAGTGGATGAATCCTGGAAAGGAAAGAAGGAATGTGATCCATATGGACTTATTGTGATGGAATCTCTCCCTTTTCATTTGCTTGTTGATGATCCTTTTGTGTCCTTGTTTGTTTCAATTACATGACCGATATTAATTGCTTATGTTGGAGTCTCACTAATCTTGATTGAATCTGTGTTTAGCCATCCTTCAATATATTCTCTTAGAGGAGCAATAGTCACTTCTTGCTTGACTTTCATATTAAATAATTCACTTTCAATTTCTCTAAAGTCAATTGATAAATTTTGCAACGTGGTATCAATATCTTCATTTCTATTTGTATATTCCACAAACCAACTATCAATATTATCATTAGTGTATTCCACCATACTATCAAATTTCTCTGTCGATAATCTTTTCAAAGTTTCAACATGTTCTTCAAATTGTTTTCTAGTCATGAGCATTGAATATGCTATCAAATTTGGATTTGATACCTCAATAGTAGTTCCTCCAACATCTAACTTGATCAAATTTGAATATGCTTCGGTCTTTTTGTGTGTTAAGTTATCAAGTTCACTTAATATTCCCCTTAATATATTAATTCTTTGAATCTAGGATGCTTTTAATTTCTTTATACGACTTTGAGAAGGGAAATATTCTTGTTTTCTTATTTGTTCTCTCATTTACAAAACCTTTGCAACAAACATGGAAACTCCATTGTATAGAAATCCTTCATCATTTGCAATTCTGCATTCAAACATTCCTTGGTATTTTGTATCTTGAGACCAAGAAAGGAGATTTTTTTGCAAAATCCCATGTATCTAAAATGAGTGGCATTATTTTCTTTATGTTTTCTTCAACAAAATTTTGGGTAGCAGTAAGTAAACTTGAGGCTCCTTTCAATATTAATCTTAACTATGGGGTTCTCTGAAAGCTTCTGCTAGGTTGGACCATGGTGACATGGGTGGCTAAAATAGGTGGAGGCATCAAGGTTGCTTCCAATTATTTTACTCTTTCTTTAAGCTTGGAATTTTCTTCTTCCATATCAATTATGGAAACATCTAATATAAATTTGTGGATTGAAGGTAATTTGG